>PVHP010012805.1:0-42216 GCA_004024765.1 Zapus hudsonius
GAGGGGGAGGGGGGCATTGGGGAATTGGGGATAACAACTCATTGTTTGCCCACTGAATAATGTAACTCATTATGGACAATAAATATATATTTAAGAAAAAAAAAAAAAAGAATGAGTTCCAGGTCATCCTGGGCTAGAGCAAGACCCTACCTCAAAACAACAACAACAACAAAAAATGTCTGGCAACTCCTGGTCCCAGTCATTGGCTCCTTCCCTCACTGAGCTGTTGACCAAAATGAACCATGAGGTTCCAAAAACAAGACAGGATTCTCAGGTGTGGTGGCGCATGCCTTTAATCCCAGCACTTGGGAGGCAGAGATAGGAGGAATGCCGTGAGTTCAAGGCCACCCTGAGACTACATAGTGAATTCCAGGTCAGCCTGGACTAGAGCAAGACCCTACCTCGAAAATCAAATCAAATCAAATAAAAAATAAATAAAGGTAAAGGGACAAAATTCAAAGCTTAGCTAAGAGGGAAATGGGTAAATAGACATGCCAAGCGTGGTTCCTATCTCGATTTAGTAAAACTTGTAACTTGAATCTCCAGCCACTTGGCTGGAGGAGGTGTCTACCAAAGCAGGTAGACTAACCCTAACCCTCTGAGCTCTGGTGGGGTCCCTGCTGCTTGCTGCCTGCCCATGCTTGCTGCTTTTGGCTTTTACCGGCTGTTTGCTTGCTTCTCTCTGCTTGGATGTGTGGAAGCAGCTTCTTCCACCACTGGTGGAACTTTCCCCTTGATCTGTAAGCATAAAATAAACCCCCTTTCCCCCATAAACTGTGCCTGCTTTGGATGTTCATCCCAGCAACGGGAAGGCTGTCTACAACACCAAAGAAAGGTTTTAATGGAAGAATGAAGCACATTAGAGTTTTGTGGGCACCATAAGTTATTACAAAGTGATATGGTAAGAACGGAGTAGGCAAGTAGGGATTCAGGTGATAGACATTAAACAGTATGGAGTGACTGACCAGTGAAAGACAGTCCCACTGACAAAGATGCTGAAGATGAAGATGAAGAGCAGGCATACCAGTGGTAATAGCGGAACCGGGGCCTCCAGTTGGGTGTTCGAAGCAATGTTTGCAAGGCACATGCCAAGTTCACAAACAGGTAACACATGAGAAAAAACCTGCATAGTAAAAATAGTAAGATGGATGATTATCGTTGTATAATTATTCTTTGACAGTTTAAAAAAATAGTGGAGATGTTTCTAGACCACCCCCTTGATTACAAAGGAAGAGAACTTGAGCCTTTTCTCATACCTGCTCACCTCCTGGGCTCTCCCTCAGCTAATGGCACAATGTTCTTTCCCCAGTTGTTCATGGACAAATACAGATTTCCTCTTCCCCACTAATCCTGACTCTGAGTCTATTATCAACTGCTCTGAATCTACCTTTTTCAAAATCCCCAAACTTCTTTTCATTTTATACTCTCCTACTATCACTTTAGCTCAGGCTTTTGTTTATCTCTCTCTCTTTCTTCCCTTCCTTTCTCTCTCTTTTTCAAGATAGGGTCTCCCTCTAGCCCAGGTTGACCCAGAATTCACTTTGCAGTTTTAGGGTGGCCTTGAACTCTTGGCAGTCAGAATATTAAGTGGGGATAAAACCTGATGTTATCCCATTCTATTATTATTAATACTGTTAAATGACTGATGGACAGCAATTATCTGGGCATGGGGCCACATACCTTTAATCCTGTAACTCAGGAGGATCACTATGTGTTCAAGGCTAGCCTAGGCTATGGAGTGAGTTCCAAGTCAGCCTGGATTAGAGTTGAGATGCTACTTCAATAAAACCAAACAAGGGCTAGAGAAATGACTGAGAGATTAAGGCGTTTGCCTGCAAAACCCAACAACCCACATTCCCCAGTGCCCACGTAAAGCAATGTACAAATTGGTGCATGTGTCTAGAGTTTGTTTGCAATGGTTAAAGGCCCTGGCATGCCCTCTCTTCTCTGCTTGCAAATAAATAAATAAAAATTAAAAACCAAACAAAAATAACTAAAGAGAAATTGCTCTTACATGGAAAGAATTGGGGCCACCAGATCCAGGGAGGCGATCAGGATGCCCAGCTCTGCAATGGCAGCAGTAAGGAGCAAAGCCCAGGTAGGTTCCCCATTAGCTTTGCTGTGACCAAAAACCTGTCCACAGGAGGGAAAATATTAGCACTGGAATACTGACCCAGTGTGCCAGTTTCAGACATTTGAAAGACAACAGTGCTACAGCAGTGCTTTCTTTTGAAATTAATTCTGATGAATTTTATACATGTGAATATATATATTTTAATCACATTTGCCACTATTACTTTTTCTTGTCCCCTTCTACTCCTGCAGAACCCCTTCTTCCCTACTAATCCCTTTCTACTTTGATTTTTTTTTTTGGGGGGGAGGGTGACCCACTGAGTTTAATGGGACAATAGTGTTTATTTAAACACCTTCACAGCATTCATAAAAAACTAAAGTTCTGTATCTCTAGATTTATGATCTTACAATTCTTAAACTCACAAAAATGACACCGCTTCTCATAAAACTTGGGGGGAAAAAAAAACAGGACAGGAATGAGTCACTCACCCTCAGGAATGGTATGATGTTATCCTTAGCAATAGCCTGGAGCAGCCTTGGCGCACCTGTGAGGCTCTGAAGTCCAGCCCCACATGTTGAAAAGAAGGAGCCAATAACAATTACCCATGGGGATGGCCAAGATAAGGTGCCCACCACCAAATTACCTTTCACGGCATCCCCAAATCTGGGAAAGAAATAAACAGTAAGGAAATTTAAAAATTTTATTTACTTATTTGCACCTGTGTGTGTGTGTGTGTGTGTGTGTGTGTGTGTCTATGGGCATGCCAAGGTCTTCTGCCACTGCAAATGAATGCCTATTTGGTTGTAAGTGGAGAACTGAACCCAGGCTAGCAGACTTTGCAGGTAAGCACCTCTAATTGCTGAGCTATCTCCCAAACCTTGCAAATAGATAGAAAGAACAGGAAGTCATTCACTTTTTTTCCCTGTTAATAATTTTTACAGAATTAAATTGAGGTAGCCATGAATACTAAAAAAAAAATGTGTAGCCAGGCACCATGGCACATGACTTAATCCCAGCACTAAGGAAGCAGAGGTTGGAGGATAGCTGTAAATTCAAGGTCAGCCTGGGATGACAGAATAAGTTCCAGTTCAGCTTCGGCTAGAGCGAGACACTACCTTGAAAAACAAACAAATAAACAAACAAACACCCCAAACAAATCCTAATAACAAAGACAAATTACACCGAGGCCTGGGATGTGGCTCAATTATATAGAGCACAACATTTGTCTAATGTATATGGGTCCTGGGTCCAACTCCCAACACCAACAGCAGAAAAGAGACTAATAATGCACAGGTTGGGGAGATGGCTCAGCAGTTAAAGGTGCATGTTTGCAAAGCCTGCTGGCCCAGGGTTAAATCCCACAACCATGTCAAACCAGATGTAAAAAGTGTTACAAGCAGGGGCTGGAGACATGACTCAGCGGTTGAGGCACTTGCCTGCAAAGTGTAAGGACCTTAGTTCGATTCCCCAGTACCCACGTAAAGTCAGATGAATCTGGAGTTCCTCTGCAAGGAGGGATGGAGGTTCTGGTGCACCCTTCCTTTGTCTCTCTTCATCTCTCGCTGCTTGCAAATAAAAATATTTTTAGGGGTTGGGGATTTAGCTCAGTGGATGAGCGCTTGCCTAGTAAGCCCAAGGCCCTGGGTTCGGTCCTCAGCACTGGAAAAAAAAAAAGTGTTACAAGCTTCTGGTGTTCATTTGCAGCTCAGGAGACCCTGGCATGCCAATAAACACATGCATGCTTATGCGACCGAGCACTCGCACACCACACACACACACACACACACACACACACACACACACACACACACACACACACAATTAAAGAAGCAGTCAGGCTAGAAAACAAGCTAAGCTTCACATTATGGCAGATTTCTAAGTGGGAATAACTGCAAAAAAAAAAATCAGTACATTAAAACATTTAAAATCAATAAAGCCAGGCATGGTGGTGCACGCCTTTAATCCCAGCGCTAGGGAGGCTGAGGCAAGAGGATTGCTAGGAATTCAAGGCCAGCCTGAGCCTACATAGTGAATTCGAGGTCAGCTTGGGCTAGAACGAGACCCTACCTGAAAAAAAATTAAAAATTAAAAATCACTAAAGTGTTTTAGTTATATAAAGTTTAAAAACAGATAAAAATGTCAGGCATGATAGCAAACACATTTAGTCCCCGCACTCAGGAAGCTGAGGTAGGACTGTATTGAGTTTGAAGCAAAAAAGTCAGCCTGGGATACAGTGAGATTCTGCCTTGAAAAAAAAAAAAAACAAAAAAACTCAAACAACGAAACAAAAACCAGATAAAACCGTGCGGTATGAAAAATCTGAACAGTGCTAGGGTTTGGGAGAGACTTTGAATGCTGTTAATATTTTATTAAACACAGTATATACATTTTTGTATTTGACTTCTTTTATTCAGTGTTGCAAAATTCATATGCATGTATTTGTTCCACTTAATTTTATTGCTGTATGGTTTTCCACTGCATAAAAACATATTTCTTCATTCTACTACTGATATTCAAATTATTTCCAGGTTTTGGCCATTTAATATTAATACAATGGGTTGGGGAGATGGTTCAGCAGTTAAAGGCACTTGCCTGCGAAGTCTGACGACCTGGGTTCAATGGCTAAGTACCCATGTAAAGCTGGATGTACAAAGTAGCCCATGTGTCTGGAGTTTGTTTGCAGCAGCAAGAGGCCCTGGTCTAACCTTTCCCCCTCTCTCTCCCTTTTTTCCCTCACAAATAAATGATCCTTTTTAAAAAAAAATATTTATTCATTTTCAAGCACAGAGATACAGAGAAAGCGAGAGCGAGCGAGCACCAGGGCCACCACCTTGTGGGTCTGGGTTATGTGGGTCCTGGGGAACTGAACCCAGGGCCTTAGGCACTGGAAGCAAGTGCCTTAACTGCTGAGCCATCTCCCCAGCCCAGTAAATGATTCTTGATACATATGTGTGGACAATTTCTGCTGGATATACTCAAAGGTGAAATTACTAAGTCATAAGTATAGACACATTTAACTTTAGGGGATAATAACCTGAATACTCAATTGATAATTACACTAAAATTTACACTCTAAGTAATTTTTATATGATAAGTTGTAATTTGAATAAAAAATGTCCCCCACAGGTTCATGTTTGGTCCCTAGTTGGGTGGTGCTATTTGGGAAGGTGGTTGAACCTTAAGGAGGTAGAGCTCCATTGGAGGAAGTGGGTCTCTCTCTGTGGGTGGGCCAACTTCCTGTTCTGTTTCGTGACCAGCCAGCCTCCGGTTCCTGCTACAATGCCTTCCCTACCATTATGCACTATCCCCAGGCTTGTCATATATTTGGCCACAATAATGAGTAAAGTAATTTTAAATAAACAAGATATTGTTTACAAAGCTCCATTCTAGTAATACAAGAAGATATTATGCCACAAACATACACAACATATACACAGAGTTACTAATACTTATAAATAACGTGTACATACTTGGGCATTTATTTCTTTTTCTCAACTGTATTTACAAAAGTATCTATTGGGCTTCCTATCCTCAAAGAGATCAATCTAAAAGGGGAAAAGACAAGGGAATGAATGAGTAGCTGTAATATAGTGTGGTAAATAGAACAACACAGTATGTTCAAATACAGTGTTGGTACAAAAGGAGGATTCTCTTTATTTGGGTGACTAGGGGAATACTTCATAGGAGGAAAGACCCTTAGTCTCAAAGAGAATGAACAATAGTCAGCCAGGTAGGAGTAAGTAACCTGTTTGAAGCAAAGGAAACAGAATGGATAAAGGTAGAGAGAATGAGCATCCTGGTGGCAGAAGATGGATTAGAAGGTGGTAAACTACAAAGGGAGATTATTAGATGATTATAGGCAAACCCCCCGAAGGCCAGTACAAAGTGACGGGACTTCCGAACTAGGGAATAATGAGTTCTATCAAGGTGGAAAGGAAAGGTCGAGTGCATAGGACTAAGGAACCACTTGGATGGTGAATCTGGGTGGGAGAATGTCTAGGACGACACCAGGATTTCTCTTTTGAAAAATGTTATTTATTTGCAAGCAGAGAGGGAGGGGAAGAGAGGGGAGGAGAGGAGAGAGCAGATCTGGACTATTAAGCATAAACTGCAGCCCTGGGTAGGAAGGTTGAGCAGGTCTTCACTCGAGAATCTTGGTCCAATCCCTGGACGCAGGACTTGAGCTAAAAAAGCCTGGTCCCAGCAGCCTTGAAGTGGAGCCCAGAACGGCAGGGGCTGCCCCCCTCCCAGGCATACGAGAATGATGATAAGCCCTAGGTCTCCTCTTCTCATAGCCCAGTGACCTCCTGCCCTGGAGAACTGCTGATAAGGATACAACTCCCCTACAGCTGTCAACATCCACCAAATGACCAGAGTCATGTAACTCCCACCATTCCTGTGCCACATGACCCAGCTATATATAGTGTCTGTTAGCCCCTATATGCTAATAAGGCATGGGCAAGCTACCTCACCCCACCAATCACCTGGTGACTGTGCCCCTGAACCTCCTTCTCCCTTCTGGATAAATGTCATTCCCCCACCAAATAAACGAGCTGGTCACTGAAACTGCCTCCTGAGAGGTTTGTCTCTGTGTGCGCACGGCCACCCAAGAATCTGTCCTCCCAGCTCCATGGATAAACAGGGGTGTCGGTGCACAACAACCCCTCAAGTAGTCTTTGGACGAGAGAGAGAGGAGAGGAGAGGAGGGGAGGAGAGAGGAGGGAAAGGGAAGAGAGGAGAGGAGAGGAGGGAGAGAGGGAGGGAGGGAGGGAGGGAGGGAGGGAGGGAGGAGAATGAGAACACTTTTGCCACTGCAAACAATCTCCAGATGCATGTGCCACTTTGTGCATCTGGCTTTACATGAGGACTGGGGAATTGAACCTGGAATGTTAGGCTTTGCAAGTAAGTGCCTTTAACCACTAAGCCATCTCCCTAGCCCAACAACAGGATTTCTATCTTGAGTGGTGGCAAAAGTATTAACCAAGATGGAGAAACTGTTGAGAAGTAGCAGGGTTCTATGAAAGTCAAGTCCACAAACGTAAAAGGAATGAACTTTTGCCAAACAGAATTGGATAGGTAACTCTCAGAGGAAGGAGATTGTCATGGTTTGATACAGGTGTCCCCCACAAACAAATGAATGTGTTCTGGGTAATTGATCCTCAGCTGATAGCAGTTTGGATTTTACAACCTTGATGGAGCTGTGTTGTTGGGGGCGGGCTTATGGGGTTATAAGCCAGCTTCCCCTTGCCAGTATTTGACACACCTTCCTGCTGCTGTTTCCAGTGCTGTGGCAGAGGTGATGTCCAGCCCTCTGCTCATGCCATCGTTTTCCCTGCCAGGATGGAGTCTCCCCTCGAGTCCGTAAGCCTAATAAACCCATTCATCCACAAGCTGCTTTTGCTTGGGTTCTTTCTGCACAGTAACTAGAAAGCTGACCGCAACAGAGATACTAGAAAAACTCCAAAGGTTTTTTGTTTTGTTTTGCCTTTCTTTACTTTTGGTGTTGAATGAATTCAGACAAAATTACTGATTTTTTGCTGTTGTTGTTTTCGAGGTAGGGTTTTGCTCTAGTTCAGGCTGAGTTCCAACTCCCTGTGTCATCTCATGGTGGCCTTGGACTCATGGTGATCTTCCTACCTCTGCCTCCTCAATGCTGGGGCTAAAGGCATTCGCCACCATGCCTGGCTTAATTTACTTTTTTAAAAAATATTTTTATTTATTTATTTGCAAGCAGAGAGATAGAACAGAGACAGCTGCTACACACGAACTCTAGATACATACAGCACTTACTATATCTGGCTTTACGTGGGTACTGGGGAAATCAAACCCAGGTCATTAGGCTTTGCAGGCAAACACCTTAATCACTGAACAATTTCTCCAGCCCTTACTGCTTTTTTTGAAGAGCTATACTCACTGTACCTCCTATACTTATAACAGCATATTAGCCCTTATTATTTACTAACCTGAATGAAATTCAACGTGTATATTTTATCCTTTTTCACCTTGTTTTTTTTCCATTGCTAGGATTAAACCTAGGACCCTGCCTGTACTACACAAGCCCTTTACCACTGAGCTACACCCTCAGCTCAGTACGTATGTTTTCTATTTTATTATTCATGATGAGGTTAGAACTGTCTTGGAGCTGTTTATGTAATTAACATCATGGAAGACTCACAATTATAATAACATAATTGACTACTTACTTGTCTCTGAGAACAACTCCTTCAATACATGCACCAAAAAGGACAACACTGCTTAAATCTATTACACCGAGAGTCAAGGAAACTTTTCATTGCCTAACATCAAACCTAAAGTACATACTCGGGATAATTCTCATTTCAGTAAAATGAACTGCTAAATTCACTAGTCTTATGTAATATTTCTTTTTCTTTTTTCAAGGTAGGGTTTCACTCTAGTTCAGGCTGACCTGGAATTCACTATGTAATCTAAGGGTGGCCTCAAACTCATAGTAATCTTCCTACCTCGGTGTCCTAAGAGCTGGAATTAAAGGTGTGTGCCACCGTGTCTGGCTGCAGTATTCCTTGAGTTACATATATGAAGTAGGCAAATTATTTGGCAAGAAGTGTGGTGATAAGAAGAGTTATCATTATTATCAGACAATTATACTGATCGTGAGCCAGTCATGGTGGAGCATGCCTTTAATCCCAGCACCTGGGAGGCAGAGGGAGGAGGATATCCATGAGTTTGAGGCCAGCCTGGGACTACAGAATGAGTTTCACGTCAGCCTGGGCTAGTATGAGACCCTACCTCAAAAAACAAAACAAAACAAAAAAAAGCTGTTCATGGAGCTGGGGTGGTAGCTTGGTGGGTTAAGAGTGCTTGCTGTGTAAGTATGAGGACCTCAGTTTGATTCCCCAGCACACTGTAGTAAATAAGAAAACAGTTGGGCATGGTTGTACATGCCTGTCACCACAGCACTGAGGGAGGCAGAGGAAGATCCCTGGAGTTTGTTGCTGGTCAGCCTATCTAACCTAAAAACAGCAAGCTCTATGTTCTGAAAGAGACTCTGTTTCCTGGAAAATAAGGTGGAAGAACTATAGAGAACACCTCAAGTCCTCTTTTGGCCTCTGCCCAAGGGGTGTGCACATCTGCACACACACATGCATACACCACACATCTGTGCACACATACAACATACTATATATGCACACCAACAAACTTTTTAAAAATACTGGTTATCTTTCATCTACAGGATGTTCCCATGACTAAGGCTCAAACTGGATCCTTAAAAAGGATACAGACAAAGGATGTCGTCAGGATGGCAAGGATAGTTCCAATCGGAATAGACTTCTGAGCATCTTTCAGATCTCCAGATCTGTTTGATCCAGCCATGATTCCTTTAAAGGGTTGGAAGGAAAACCAAGTTAGCCTTGAGTTCCTAGACACAATATGTTATTCTGAAGACAAGAGGCAAAGCTGGAAAGCTGAGACAGAATCCTATCTTCTGAGAAAAATCACTTGCTGTGTTTGACGATTTTAACAGACATAGCCCATCTACTTACCTGTGACAGAGGGGAAGAAGATGCCCACCAGCAGAGTGAAGGAGGTGGTGATGTCAACAAGAACATACTCATGGTTTAAGCTGCCTAAGACATCAGATGATTTGGCTGAGGGCTTTTCAATGATCTCTCCCTTTGGTAAATAATTACTCCAAAGATTTTCTATAAGGTGGAAGTGAAGGGAAGGAAATATAAACAGCAGCAATATGGAAGCAATTAATTATATGATTACCTACCTACCCAGACATCAATCAGAGGCTCCTTTAGTTTTTATTTATTTTTTGAGGTAATGCTTCACTTCAGCTCAGACTGACATGGAACTCACTATGTAGCCCAGGCTGGCCTTGAACTCATGGCCATCCTCCTACCTCTGCTTCCCAAGTGCTGGGATCAAAGTTGTGTGCCACTATGCCTGGCTTATTTTTTAGGTTTTTCAAGGTAGGGTCTTGCTCTAGCCCAGGCTGACCTGGAATTCACTATGCAGTCTCAGGGTGGCCTTGAACTCACGGCAATCCTCCTACCTCTGCCTCTGGAGTGCTTGGGATTAAAGGCGTGCACCACCACGCCCAGCTACTTTTTATATTTATATTAATTTTTTACTATTAGATCCTTGCACATGCAAACACTATACCATTGAACTACCCCATCCCAGCCCTTTATAGCAATATTTAAATTGCTATTTGCTTCAACATAATCACATATACATACATATGCATTGTACAATAAAACAAATAAAAACATGCCATTTCTCATTTAAAAAAATACTTTATTCATTTTCAAGCAGAGAGATAGAGATAGAGATAGAGAGAGAGAGAGAGAGAGAGAGAGAGAGAGAGAGAGAGAGAGAGAACACCAGGGCCACCACCTTATGGGTCTGGCATATGTGGGTACTGGGGAATTGAACCAGGGGCCTTAGCCACTGGAGGCAAGTGCCTTAACCGCTAAGCCATCTCTCCAGCCCTCATTTGTTGAAATATAATTTGTACAAAATGCTTTGGTATAACAAATATAGTTAACTTTTCTAATACAAACAAAAGTTAAGCAGACTAAAACCAATTAATTCTATTATTAATTATTAATACTGTTTCTAATACCTCAGTGTAAACTTGTTTAATGTGCAAAGAAATTTGTGGACTAAATATGCAAGATAGATGTTTCTTAAGGAAAGAGTTTTAGAAATTTATTGAGATGGGATAGTACATATATATGTTGTCATGGTTTGATCCAAGTGTTCCCCACAAACAAATGAATGTGTTCTGATAGATCGATCCTCAGCTGATGGCAGTTTGGGTTTTACAACCTCGATGAAGCTGTGTTGTCGGGGGCGGGCTTATGGGGTTAGAAGCCAGCTTCCCCTTGCCAGAGTTTGGCACACCTTCCTGCCGCTGTTTGCAGTGCTGTGGCGGAGGTGATGTCCACCCTCTGCTCATGCCATCGTTTTCCCTGCCAGGATGGAGTCTCCCCTGGAGTCCATAAGCCAAATAAACCCATTCCTCCACAAGCCGCTTTTGCTTGGGTTCTTTCGGCGCAGCAACTAGAAAGCTGACCACAACATATGTTTATGGTGGCATTCAAATACTATTTTAGCTATCATTGTAGTAAAAATACTCATGAACATACAGAGCCAGGTGTGGTGGTAAATGTGTGTAATTCTAGGCTGAAGAGGCTGGAATAGGAAGACTGCATGAATCCAGGAGTCTGAGTCAAGTCTGAGCAACATTGTAAGACCCTGCCTCAAGACAGACAGACAGACAGACAGACAGACAGACAGACAGACACACACACACACACACACACACACATCTTATTATAGTGATTTTCTGAGCTCTATTATCAGAAGGAGAATATTTTAAACATATTTCACTCCGAATAGGAGCCCTAAATAAGAACAAATAAACTAACAGAAAAGCAGAAGTACATAAGCATGGTGATGCATGTCTGTAATCCCAGCACTCAGGAGGTTGGGCTGAGGATTGTGAGTCTGAAGTTAGCCTGAGATACACAGTGAGTTTGAGATCAGCCTTGGAATACAAAGGGAGACTTGGGTAAAAATAAAGTAGAATTATGGAATTAAGAGCTGTGTGCTAAAGCAAATGAAGGGCAATAAAATCGCCCAAGGCACTGGGCTGGTCAGTAGTTAAGTAGAGCGTGTGCCTGGCAGACACAGGTCCTGGGCTCAATGCTAACACTACTAAAGGAATGTAAGATGGGAAGACCCGTTTTCCTCATAGAACAATAAAAAAGAAGACTATTAACTCCATAACTTACCTGTTATGATACCACTAGCCAACCCAGGGATGCCTTGGATAGAAGTAACATTATTCTGCACAAAGTATTCATCACAGGTGGCATTATAAAGTTGACTTGAGTTACAGAAGAAGCCCCATAACTTTGATGGTACTGTCATGTTGTTAATTTCCTTGGTCTTAGAGCAAACATCAATGTGTCTTGATGACAGGGTACGGTTACCTAGCATGCACACCCTAAATGAAAACAAATAGGAATAAATGAGAAAGATCAAGAAATAATACAAAAAGGTTAGTAAATAGAAAAAAAAATACTTCATTTCTAAGAGCTCCTACTGCCATATGTAAGAAAGAAACTAATTGAGTAGCATTGTAAATGGTGATTTACACTTTCTTTTGAAAACTTTTTTATTGACAGCTTCCATAATTATAGACAATAAATCATGGTAACTAACTCCCTCCCTTCCTCCACTTCCCCCCCTTAAGTCCCCCCTCCTTCATATCGTCTCCCCGTCTTAATTAGACTCTACTGTATTTCGATGTCATCATCTTTTCCTCCTATAATGAAGGTCTTGTAGGTAGGTCAGGCACTGAGAGGTGACTTACGTTTTCTGCCAATGGGATCCTTACAGTGATCTCACAATGTGGACAGAGGGAGATATCCTACACTGGTAGTAGATGTCAGTGACAGAATTCAAACACGACAATTAGAATAAACTATGCTCATTTTCCAAAAGTATTAGGCTATCGATGATTAGTTCAAAGAAAATCCTTGAGTCCTTTCATTCTTACTTTAAAAAAAAATGTCCTAAACCAGGCACAGTGGTGCAAGCCTTTAACCCCAGTACTTAGGAGGCAGAAGTAGGAAGATCGATGTGATGTTTGAGGCCACCCTGAGACTACATAGTGAATTCCAGATCAGCCTGGGATAGAGTGAGTCCCTACGTAGAAAAAGATGCCCTAATTCCCCTATTTTTTTCCTTTCTAGGTCAAAAAAAGAAAGAGGGAGGGAGAAAAGGAGGGAGTGAGAAAGAAGAGGGATAAAGAGCTTTAAATTCATAGAACCCCTCAGAAATGTTATGCTAAAACTTATGACTGAAAAGAATCTTGGCTATTTTACAACCCTGAGACAAGCAAACTGAGATTTTATGATGGAATCTATTACTGACATCTTCTGTACTGTTGTACAGAAGACAGCCTGATGAGAATTATAAAGCCTATCCCTCAAATGCCCAAGAGAAAACTGACTTTGAGCTTAAGCTTAAACCTAGTTGAAGTGAGGGTATCTAAGGACAATGTAAATATTAGTTGCAGAGTTTTTTCTTCTATCCAGAGATATAGGTAAGAACAAAAGATTAATACACTCTTGATTAAAATACATCTTAGGTAGAACAAAGCACGTTTCTAAATCTGCAAAATGATTTCATACATACATAATGGACCATGTATCTATTACTCTCAATAACTCCAAATTTTGTTTCATGCATCTCTCCATTTTTTTTTGGCCTTATTTTGTATTATAATGTTTTCCAAACAGAATAGGAGAAGTCCCAAAGGAGGGCCAGAAATAAAATGGAATTTTCCAAGTTGCAATACAGCTAAAATGTTGGTTCTAAAACTTTTGACTCTGGAAAAATTCTTGGCTATTTTACAACCCCGAGACAAACAAACTGAGATTTTATGATGGAATCTGTTACTGACATCATACAGCATGGGACAGAAAAAAATGCTGAATAGGAGTTAGGAAATTACGAAGTTCATGTTCTTGCTCTGCCATCAATTAATTTCAGGGCAAGTTGTTATACTTCACTGGACCTGTTCTTTTCATCATGAAAAAAATCTATTTTCTGGGGCTGGAGAGATGGCTCAGCAGTTAAGGCGCTTGCATAAAGAGCCTGACTACCCAAGTTCGATTCCCCAGTACCCACATAAAGCCAGATGCATCTGGAGTTCGTCTGCAGTGGCTGGAGGCCCTGGTGCACTCATTCTGACTATCTCTCTGTGCTTGCAAATAAATGAAATTATTTTAAAAAATCTAATTTCTAGCCGGGCATGGTGGTGCATGCCTTTAATCCCAGCACTCGGGAGGCAGAGGTAGGAGGATTGCCATGAGTTCAAGGCCACCCTGAGAACATAGTGAATTCCAGGTCAGCCTGGGCTAGAGTGAGACCCTACCTCGAAAAACCAAAAATAAATAAATAAATAAGTAAATAAATAAAATAAAAAATCTAATTTCTGTCTTCTGGTTCTGTTTAAACCAACATAGTGCTGATGAGTTTGAACTCTATATGATCCAGGTAATGAGCTAATCTTTGTGCCACAAATTAAAGGGAAAACAGGTGGGACTATGAGGGAAGGATTTGCACAAATCCATTATTTCACTACTATACTGCTAATGGTATGTAATGTCCTAGGTATAGAGATACATACAAGTGCTATATTAATTTCTCCTGATTTAGTGACTAGACAGTCTTAGCACCTGCATACTAAAACTGTAACAGGAGAATTTAACTAGTTAAATAATTTAGGTGAGAGTTTAGAATTCTTTTGATTTGGTTTTTTCATTAAAAAAGCAATCCAACATTAAAATGACATGAAAATTGCTGGTGTGTTGGAAGACATGGCTCAGCAGTTAAAGGCACTTGCTTGCAAAGCCTGATGACCTGAGTTCAACCCCTCAATACGCACATGTAAATCCAAATGCATAAAGTGGACCTAGAGTTTGTTTGCAGTGGCAAGAGGCCCTGGCAGCCCACTCTCTCTGCTTGCAAATAAATACTTTAATGACTGTGCTGTAAAGTCCTCTATAGATGGTTGGCATAAGCACAGTCAGGATGGGGAAGACCATCTCAGACCTGAATGACGGTTACAGCTCCACTAAGCATGGTAGCTCAGTGCGTGGGATAGAGAGGAAGAGGGCCAATAGGACCACGTGCTGGGGGGCTGCCTGCCAGTTAACTGGGCTAACAGGCAAATAATGCAGAGACTCTGAATTTTTGAGACATTATTATCCCACCAGGGAACTGTCACTGACTACCCAATGAGGACTAGGTTAGGAGACAGCCACGTACGGGAAGTGTGGTGGGGCAAAAGAAGACTTGATGGCACCAGCGTAGATGGCCAAGATGGACACAGTGACACAGGCCAGGAAAAGTGAGGCAAATTTATTCACATAGCGCACGCCAATGAATACCACCAAGACCATGAGGACCAAGAAGGCTGTGCCATAAACACGCATGTTATTTAGCATGGCTGCTGATTCCTTGAGTGCATCATCACTGCGAAAGATGGCAGCTCGGGGAACAATATACACCTGTCAGGCAAAAAGTATAAAATGAGGTCATTTCAAAATAACCAGGTCAGAGAGCTGTAATAGTTTATATCAGCTTTCTTAAAACAGAAAAGAGTCAGACTAATTTTTATTTGGATTTAGAATGCCTAAAAAAAGGTAATGTCAAACTGGGCGTGGTGGCACACACCTTTAATCCCAGCACTCAAGAGGCAGAGGCAGAAGGATCAATTGCTGTGAGTTCAAGGCTACCCTGAGACTAAATAGTGAATTCCAGGTCAGTCTGCACTACAGACCCTACCTCCAAAAACAAAACAAAACAAAACAAAACAAAACAAAGTAATGTCATGAATTTTTTCTATTTGCTATGAGGAAAAAATAAGTGATTTCATTTAAAAATACACATTTAAGAATTATCTTGAGCTCTGCTTTTATATCATTAAATAGCTATATATATGTATATCTGTGTATATCAATATTCCATTGAGGAAAGAAACGAAAAAGCCTTGCTCTCATTGGAATAGATATAAAAAGAAAAGACTTTATTTTACTTTATCTATATTGGCACAAGCCTCTCTTCCTCAGATGTTAACTTCTTGGTTGAGGTGGTAAATTAGGGTGGGGGGGTCTTCCGGTGGAGGAAAAAGGATAGGTTCTACAAAGAACACCTCAACCTTTCTGTCTCTGATTCTCAGTAAGAGCGCAATAATAGCACTCAATCACCTGAGTGAGTCCCATAGCTGATGCCTCAGAAGCTTTGATATCAAAAAACAAAACCAACTTAAATCTATACTGTAGACCACAATTAAGTTAATACTTACCAGAAAAATTTCAATGGCACCAAGAATATACATGGCTGCTGCAAATGTGGTACCAAGATAAAAGCAGAGGCCAACAGCCCCACCAAACTCTGGGCCCAGGGCCCGAGAAATCATGAAGTATGAGCCTCCAGCTAAAAAACAAAATAGGGTGAATAGGATAAATAAAGAGAGTGTATTAGTAAGAGGGATCTAAATAAGTCATCTAAAAGAATAAAATATGCATGAAAGATAAATGCTTCATAATTTTAAACTGGGCATGGTGGCAAATGTTTACTTAGGAGGCAGAGGCAGGAGGATAACCGTGAGTTCAAGGCTAGCCTGGGAGTACAGAGTGAGTTCCAGGCCAGCGGGCTAGAGTGAGTCCCTACTTTGAAAAATAAAACAAATAAAAACCAAAAAGTTTCAGGTTTTTAAAAACCCTGAATGTGACAAAAATTAGGTTAGTATAAAGTAAAAGAAACATTTATTATATGATGTAACAAACACCTAATATTCTACATGATGCAATATATTTTGCTACTATTAGGAAAAGGAGTGATTCCTATAGGCATGAGATAGCCCAATAAAATACATTCCAATAAGCAAAGAATGTGGCTGAAATTAGATACATCCTAATCCAAATAGTATTGGTCTCTATGGCTTATAGTCACTCTGCTATAGTATTGGGTGCCTGGACGTCTGTATCTCTGGCTTTTTAGCATGAACACACCATGATTACACATCCAGGCTGGGCCTACTGACCTGGCACCACTCCATTAGTGGCGATAGCACTCATGGAGATCGCAGTCAACATTGTCTGCAAAGAAGAGAATAGGAATGTTACCACTGGGCAGATGATGTTTTTATACTATGATACTATCAACGGACCTCAGAGAATTTACTAAGTATTTTACTCTTCCTACTTTTACATTGCACAGAGAGAATTGCTGCAGTATGTTCAAAAGGAATAGCTAAAGAAACAACTTGAAGCCGGGCGTGGTGGCTCACGCCTTTAATCCCAGCACTCGGGAGGCAGAGGTAGGAGGATAGCCATGAGTTCAAGGCCATCCTGAGACTACAAAGTGAATTCCAGGTCAGCCTGGACTAGAGCGAGACCCTACCTCGAAAAACCAAAAAAAAAAAAAGAAACAACTTGAAAAACAGGTCAGACCCTGATTACAGAATACCTACGATGCCAAGAACAATACACAATAAGAAAAGAGAACCACTGAACTTTGGAGCATATATGAACTGTATTTTAAAAGAATTATCTAGGTATGTAAGACAGAACAGACTTTAACCAGAAAGCAGGTGCAAGCACAGTGACTGGCTAGGAGGCAACTATTAAATAGCTCAGTGGAAGTTAAGACTAGAGCAGTAGTAATGAATGGGAACAACAACAACAACAAAAAGGTTGATTGTAAACCATTTCAAAGAGAAAATGAATTGGCCTTGGTAGCCGACTTCATGTGAACTACAACCAAGGAATTAAGTACAGCCTTAAAGTTTCAAGTTTGAGAAATTGGAAAAAAAGAAACAAAAGGTAGTAGCCAGGCATGCTGGTGCACACCTTTAGCCCCCAGCACTCAGGAGGCAGAGGTAGGATGATTGCTGTGAGTTCAAGGCCACCCTGAAACTACATAGGGAATTCTAGGTCAGCCTGGGTTAGAGCCAGACCCTATTTCGAAAAATCATAAAAAAGGTAGTAGTACTATTAAGTTATTAATGACATGGATTGTGTCTGTTGATCATCTGCATTGCATACTATGAACATACAGGGAGGGCACAATGGTGACTAATACACCAGAGAACAGCAGAAACCAGTAAGACTGATAGATGTGAGCAGCTGACCTAGTCCTAGAGCCGCCTTGCTTGCTGGGCACGGTGGTGCACGCCTTTAATCCAAGTACTTGGAAGGCAGTTTTAGGAGGATCTCTATGAGTTTGAGGCCACCCTGAGACTACACAGTGAATTCCAGGTCAGCCTGGGCTAGATGAGAGACCCTCCCTTGAAAAACCAAAAGAGCAATTGAGCCAGGTGTGGTGGTGTACACTTTTAATCCTAGCATTTAGGAAGCAGAGGGATCACTGTGAGTTCAAGGCCAACCTGGAACTACAGAATGAGTTCCAGGTCAGCCTGGGCTAGAGCAAGACCCTACCTCAAAAAACCAATAAATAAATAAATAGTAGTTGAGATGAAAGGAGTATCAGAATGCTCTTAGTATGGGGAAGAGGGGAGACGACCTGGGGCGGGAGGGGGGGGAGAGGAAACTGAATTTCCAGGAAAAAAAGGAAGGAAACTTGAAAGCAAAACCAAACCAAAGCTAGATTTACTTCACCCCCAAATCACAATCACCTTTGCTTCTCAAGACTTAGGATTGATTACATTACATTCTGTCACACCTTTGGTGCTATTAAACTCAAAAGATAGGGACTTTAGAAGTTTACAAAAATTACATACTAGATAGTAAAGAGTGATAGTCACCAAATAAGAGTTCTTTAGGTTCTAATATCAGAATGATTTCTCCTGTAGGAATCATGAGTCTTAAGTATGTTATGATTCCCCAGAGATCAAAAGCACACTCTCTTGAGCCCCTGCAAGGCTTCAGGGCCTCTAGGAGCCAATGGTGGACTTGGACTTACACAGCAGCAGCAGATAAGGACAATTGCAAAAGCCTGAAGAACTCCGGCTGTGCCCACCACCCATGTAAGGCGCAGAAAGAGGATCACTCCAAAAATATTTTGTAGACATGGGAGGTAGACACCCATGAAGGTACCCATTTGGGGGCTCTAGAAAGAAAAATGTAGACAAAAGAAAAATTATATAGTTGCTCATAAACGATGCTTTATCTACTACCTAACTCTCAAAGCAGAGATGGCAAAGTTTAAGCACTATCTTTAAAAGGCACATATACATCTCTTAGCAAAGTCATCACCATATTTTTATTATTCTTAGAGCTATACATTTGTATTTTGTATAGGTCCCTACATGGGTTTGTTATTATTGGGCTACAATAAAGAATGTTTTAAGTGTTACCTCCAAAATTAAAACAAATTCTATTCTTCAAAGCTCTTAAATTTCTTTTTTTTTTTTTTTTTTTAATATTTTATTTATTCATTTTCAAGCAGAGAGATACAGAGAGAGAGAGAGAGAGAGAGAGAGAGAGAGAGAGAGAGAGAGAGAGAGAGAGAGAGAGAGAGCACACCAGGGCCACCACCTTGTGGGTCTGGCTTATGTGGGTCCTGGAGAATTGAACCCGGGGCCTTAGGCACTGGAGGCAAGTGCCTTAACCGCTGAGCCATCTCTCCAGCCCCTAAATTTCTTTTTTCACTTTAAAACAGGATAATAATTTAGGGAAATCTTTCAGAGTTAGACATAAATTTTTCAGAGTAGTTGGTAAATGCAGATGGGGAAAAAAATCCTAGGGCCATGTGGCTCCTTTTCAAAGAGCTGAACTACAATGCGAAATTATGTAGACTGTCTTATATTTTCACTATAGGTAGTCTTAAAAAAGAATAATTTCTGAGTATGATGATACATGTTTATAATCCCACAGTGAAGCAGGATTTCAAGTCTGGGACCAGCCTGTACTATATACCAAGACGCTGACTCAAAAACAAAAAAACAAAAACCCACCAAAACTTCCCAACAGTCGGATGGCATCAGGAGAGCGCAGATCCTTTCTGTCTAGAATGCCGTCCTCTCCACGGCTTGCTCCCTCACTTTCATCAGGCCTCTGCTTGAATATCAGCATGTCTGAAGCTTTCTCTGCTTGACCTAGCTGAGCGGCAACCCTTTCCACATAGCTCTCTTGAGTCTTATTCCCTTAACCCTTACTTCAAGTTCTGTTCAAGCCTTGACTGACACTCAATATGACACATACTTTAACAGAGCTAAGATAATCTTAAGGACTGTTTCCCCACATGACTGCCAGGACACAGTACATTGTGCTGTGCCAATGCCCGGAACAGTGCCAACACTGCCTGAAGCATTCCATAAAGCCATTCATCACAGACAGATGCCCTGAATGTCTACTTCTTTTGGCTAGGTAGGACTTTTACTGATATTAGTCATTCTGAGGCCCTCACCTTGGTGGGCTTCTTTTTCCCTTCAGTGATATTTTCTGCCTCTTCATGTTCCTTTGCTCCTTGTGTCAGATTGGTGTAATTGGCCATGCGGTTAAGTAGAGAAGACACCTTTGGTCTAGTGTCCATTTCTTCCTATAAAGCCAGATATAGAAGAAATGAATCATGAAGAATATTGAAAATAAGCAATAAAATAAACTTTCTACTCAGAAACTGTAGAGAAAATGGTAAAATGTTTCCCAGATAAATATTTTAAGAAAAATTTATCAATCAGACACATTGACCTTTTTTTTTTTTTTTTGGTTTTTCAAAGTAGGGTCTCACTCTAGCCCAGGCTGACCTGGAATTCACTATGTAGTCTCAGGGTGGCCTTGAACTCACGGCGATCCTCCTACCTCTGCCTCCCGAGTGCTGGGATTAAAGGCATGCGCCACCACGCCCGGCACATTGACCCTTTTTTGAGGTATAATAATTAACATTTATGACTATTATTTTATGTTACCAAGCATGGACAGACTGACGGGAAACTGTGACTGAACTAAATATTCATCTCAGACTCTTGGTTGAAGGAAGCTGAGAGAAAATATCATTTCTTTAAACTGTACATCAAAAAACGTGGCATTTGTACCACTGTCCAAAGCCATATAAATGCAGTTCTCAAATAAACCAGTTTCTTTTCATAAGTCTGGCCAAAGACCCCATCAGGGCATATATTGTATTAGTTACATAAGACATAGAGACCCTCCTCTTCATTATGCGAAGTAAAATAAGCAGAACACACACAAAAATGAATACTGTATGACTACTTATATGTGGAAACTTGACAGAAACTGAAAATATTTATATCATAGAAGGAAAGAGTAAAATATTGGTTACCAGAAGCTGAAAGTAAGAGGAAGTGAGAAGATGTTATCCATACTGTACAAATTTTCAGTGAAGCAAAAAATTTTATATAATAGTGACTATAGTTAATAAAAATATATTTGTATTTCAAAATCACTAAGTAAAATTCTAGTATTACTAACTATAGAAGTATATGAGGTGATATATTAATTAGCTTAATTTTACTAGTATACAATGTATAAGTCAAAACACTACATTTTATATCCTAATGTGTAATTATTTTTTTGTTTTATATAGAAAGTTAATGTGTAATTATTATTTGCCACTTAAAGACATACACATCCTCTTAATCTGGAATCCTGTTTTTTTTAGTAAGGTAAATAATAGTCTTCCCAAACACAAGGCTGAGAAATATACTACTTTATACTTAGATTATTTAAAAGTAAACACTGAAATCATAGCTACATGTGAATGCAAGGTTCTCCATATAATAGAGAAGTCAATATTCTTTTACCTTACTTTCATTTATAAGTGTTTAATATGAGATTAGATACACACACTAACCTCAAGAACAAGTATAATAATTATATTTAATAGTAATTATTAGATTAGCCAGTTTATACTGTCTTAAAATCAAATGGGGGTAGAAGACAGCTATCTTAAAATATCTTCCTAAAATTACTGTAAATAATTTTTTTTACAAAAATTACCTCAAAGAGTGCCAAGTTTTTATCAAAATATTCATCGCTTTCTTCATAATTGGAATTGCTGAGGTAAGCATTTCGAGCTTTCTTATGCCCATCATCTGAAAGGAAGAATAAGCCGAGTTACATGAGCACCAAGTAACTATACATTGCCTCTCCAGGTGGCTTTGAACTCACGGTGATCCTACTTCTGTCTTTCAAGTGCTGGGATTAAAGGTGTGTGCCCCCATGCCTGGCAACTTTGGTTTTTAATTGTATAAAAGTTATATAATTGCACATTCTGGCAGGAAAGAGAAAAATAAAAAACATATACATGGTTAAAACTAAGCTTTCCAATATTGGAGATATACTAATATAAAAATTAAAGAAAATTAAAAACATCATATATTATTATTATTAAAAACTAACTCTCTGTGTTTGGAGAAAAGCCAACAGCTATGAAATGAATGGGCCATCTCAAAGGACACAATACCAACTTGAAGACGCTCCCAGTGATCTTGAGTGGGGAACTACAACAACTAAAGATAAAAAATATGGGCTGAGGTGATAACTCAGCAACAGTGCTTGCCACAAGCATGAAGGCTTGAGAGAATCTGAGACTGCCTGAGATGCCCCAGGACCCACATAAGCAGATGGGTTTGGCCACGCAACCTCAGTCCTGTGGGGAGTCAAGACCAGAGAATTGCTGAAGCTTGCAAAATCCCCTCAAAGAAATATCTGGATGAGCCTTCTCACGCATCTGCAAATACACATGCATAAAGCACACACACATCACACATGTATGCCAAATACATAATGCGATAGATTGAAATAAACATGCATGAGGCATCCATAGTATTTTTTAAAAAATGTTGCAGGTTTTTAAGGAAATAATATATAACTCTTGAAAAATAATTAAGAATCAAGTAATTATCCCACCTCTGTAACAGCTGTATTTGAGGATGACTATACAGCTAAAGAAACGTTCATTGAAGACACATTACACCTAATTTATCATAGATAAAATGATACATAGGAAAAACCACACCAGTTTGTAACAAGTAATAAAAATAATGGATTTAAGGAATGATCACCAATGGTTGTGACAATAATGGGCAAGGACTGAGAAAGAACATTATAATGAATGAATACAGTAAGGGAATATAGCATAATAAATGAATATAACAAATATAAAAAGTTAAGACAGGGCCCATTGACACTATCACTGAGGGTGGGACACTTTATAACTTATAAATGGAAAATGAATAGAAATTCAATCTAATTAAGTATCTCAGTTTATATATTTATATCATGTTAAACATAATAAACAACAAAGATACCACCACCAAAACCAGACTGTAGAAAATTCTATAAGTGGGCTGGAGAGATGGCTCAGCGGTTAAGGCACTTGCCTCCAGTGCCTAAGGCCCCGGGTTCTATTCCCCAGGTCCCACATAAGCCAGACCCACAAGGTGGTGGCCCTGGTGCGCTCTCTCTCTCTTCTTTCTCTCTCTGCTTGAAAATAAATAAGTAAAATATTAAAAAAAAGAAAATTCTATAAGTAACATCATTTTCTTCAGAAAACAAATCACATAAAGAAAGGAGAACTTTCACAGACTGAGAATTAAGAGACATCAATCAACTGTAAGATATGAACCTTGTTAGAATACTGACTGAGACAAATATAAGAGACATTTTTGAAATGAAATTGAAATATATGCTAATTATGATTTTTGAAGTATTTTATTTATGAGAGAGAATGAGTGAGGGAGAGGGAGAAAGGAAAACAGAGAGAGAGAGAGAGAGAGAAAGAGAGAGAGAGAGAGAGAGGGAGGGAGGGCACCCTGGGGCCTCTAGCCACTGCAAATGAACTCCAGATACATGTGCCACCTTGAGCATCTGACTATGTACATGGGTTCTGGGGAATCAAACCCAGGACATTAGGCTTTGCAGGCAAGTGCCTTAACCACAGAGCCATTTCTCCCACCCCAAAAAGGTATGTTTGAAGTAAGAAGAGATTACAGCTAGGCATGGTGAACATCTATAACTCCAGTACTTGGGAGACTGATAAGATGGATCTGTGCAAATATGAAGACAATCTGGGCTACAAGTGGCTTCAAGTCCAATGTCAGCTACATGGACTTTGTCTCAAAAACAAACAAGAACAAAACCAAACCAAACCGAACCAGAAATAAAAAGAAGCAGGAAAGCTGGGCATGGTGACACACCTTTATTCCCAGCACTCAGGAGGCTGAGGTAGGAGAATCATCATGAGTGTAGTTCCAGGCTGGTCTAGAACTCACAGTTATCCTCCTACCTCTGCCTCCTGCTGGGATTAAAGGCATGTGCCACACCCTGTGCACCATTAGGATCAGCTAAACATAAATATTCAGTTTTTTTTTTTCAAGGTAGGGTCTCACTCTAGCCCAGGCTGACCTGGAATTCACTATGCAGTCTCAGGGTGGCCTTGAACTCATGGCAATCCTCCTACCTCTGCCTCCCAAGTGCTGGGATTAAAGGCCTGCATCACCACGCCCCGCTAACACAGTTGGTATTTTTTTTAAATGTTAAAGTTTGGATACCCAGCACAGCCCAAGGCAGAAATCTAGGGACTCTTTAAGATCTCAACAATGAAGCAGATTTATAACTCACCCACCATGACTCAGGGAACTCTGCGGAAGAGGGGGGTAAAGATTGTTCAGAGCCATGGGGGAGAATATCCAGAGACAATGCCCCTCCTCAACAGCACACAAATAAAAAAAAACTGGCTACCTCTTGTACTATTCATAACCCCCATCTCCATGGACAGGTCCAGCAATCCCACTGAGGAGGGCCCCCAGTGGGATGGGGACAGGGAAGAGGGAAATGGGGTACCATTACAAAACTTGCTCATACAATGTATCTATTAAAAATTTCAGCTTTAGTGAATTTTGATGTTTGGACTGGATTCTTCCATCTTTTTATTTACTGTTGTTTCTCTGTGGTTTATTTTGATTCTTTCTCTGTGTGTATCTCTCTCTCTGGAATTTTGGGTGTTTTACTCCTTCCATTTTTCCTGATTGATGTGCTTTATGTCTACATTTCCAGCAACTACGCTTAAAATTTTATGTAATTCAGGGCTGAGAAGATGGCTCAGTGGGTAAAGGCGTTTGCATGCAAAGCTTGCCAATCCAGGTTGAATTCTCTGGACACCCAAGTAAAGCTGGAAGAGCATTCGTTTACAGCAGCAAGAGATAAGAGAGCCTGGTGCGCGTGCGTGCACACACACATACACAAAATGAAAAAATTTTAACTTACATAATTTTACTTAAAACAAATTTCTAGCTAAGACTAAAAAAATAGTTTAACATCCTCCCAAGCAACACAAAGACTTCTAAGTACTTCAGTTCCAACTATCTTCTGTCTTAACTCATTACTGTCCAGTGTAGTTTTAATAAAAAAAGAGGGCTGGAGAGATGGCTCAGCGGTTAACGCACTTGCCTCCAGTGCCTAAGGGCCGAGGTTCAATTCCCCAGTACCCGTATAAGCCAGACCCACAAGGTGGTGGCCCTGGTTCTCTCTCTCTCTGCTTGAAAATGAATATTAAAAAAAAAAGAAAAAGAAAAAGAAAAAGAAAAAGAAACTGGCGCTGGTCTTGAAGTCTGCCTGGGGCTTTTGTGGGCCATGCAGGCAGAGTGGAGCCAGGAGCGCGTCCAGGAGGTGGGGCCGGGCTGAGCCAAGCCGTGCGTCTCCCTGTGGTTCCGGCTGGCTGCTGGGGTGCAGGCTGCTCCGGTGTTCTGCTGATGGGGCGGTTCTGGCGGCAGTGGTGGCCTTGGAGGCTCACACAGAGGGGACCTCGAAGAGGGAGGGCATGCTCCCAGTGTCCGTGGCTCCAGGGGCTCCAGCGGAGGCAGGCAGCTGTGGAAGCATGCCCATGGGCCTAAAAACCCACCAAAGTGCTACAGCTCTTGGGACGCCTGTCCCCTGGGGCATACAATTCCCCGAGTCGGTGTTCAGCTCTGGAAGCAAGGCTTCCTAAGGGAAAGATGGTTCCCCATGTGTTACAGCGCGAAAACGCATGGCAAATAGTCCCATTTTATTGTGGAAGCATCGTGGGTTAAAAAGAAATTGAGGAGGAGGGGGGGAAGAAATGGACAACAAGAATTGGCAGAAATCAGCAACCTGTGAATACCTGCTTTGCATGTAGACGTGAGCTTGGGCACGAATCAGATGGTGGGGGCAGAGGAACTGCCACCTTCTAGGCACAGCTGGGGTGCGAACCTGGGTCCATGTGGCTTGCTTTGGGGATTGGGAGTCTCAGAGTTGAGGGTGGAGATAAGGAAACACCTACAGGGTTAGCCGGGGTTTCTGACCTCATTCTCCAACACCTTCTTTTTTTTTTTTTTTAAATTTATTGTCCATAATGAGTTACAACATTTAGTAGGCAAACAATGAGTTGTTATCCCCAATTCCCTGCTGCCCTCCCCTCCCCACTCCACTGGATAACCTCCTCCATGGGTCGTCTGGATCAGTCCTTGTGATAGGGGACCATGGATAGCCTAGTATTCAGCCTGGTTCTCCTGGCCATGCCTCTGGATAATCTCCTCCACCACGGCTCTCTCTCTCTATCTGTCTCTCTCTGCTTGCAAATAAAAAAAATATATATTCTTTAAAAAGATCAAAATCATATGTTCCCTCTGATAAACAGATCCTAGCTTACATCTATAAGTACATATGTATGGGCGATACATGTAGGTAAAACCTATAAAGATAAAATAGTATCCAAGAGCAAGCATAAAGAGGAGGAAGGATGAGGTATATGTCATGCAAACAGAAGAGGGGAGGATACTGGGAGGGAAGGGGAAATGGCGGTGGGTGATGAGAATCAACTAAAACAAATTAGTTTTTTAAAGGCCAGAATGAATAATACCTAAAAATCTGCATGCCAAACAAAAAGTCAAGTAAAGATGAGTAGCTGTTCCTGAAGACTCTTGAGACTGGGCTCATTGATATTCCACTGGAGGAGGGGTGGAGAGGCTAGTCAGGTGCCAGACACATTCAATGATGCATGAGGTCTCGGTGGCTTCAGAGATATAAGAGTATAGAGTGGGTGGGAGATCAAGGGACAGGGAGCTACACATATGCACTCTGGGATGAGGCCTTTTGATGCTCTGGCTGCTTTGGGGACTACACACTTCTGTAAGTAACCCCTTGCCCATTCTCTTTACGGAAGCACAATAAGCTTTTGGTGAACTTTGGTAGAATCAGCCTTTACTCTGTTTGGGGGGGGTCCCTGATAAAGGGGGAAACAAGTGCTCATTGGCTTCTTTCCAGAAGAGTTCATGTAATACCATGATCAAAAATCAAGCAGCCATGACCACTGGGTGATTCAAAAGTCACCATAGTGCTAGGAAGAGACAGTGGAGAATTCAGCACTAAGACAGCTCTATTATACCCTCTAAGGCTCAAGGGCCTATTGCATAAGAGGTGGCAGAAAGAATGTTAAGAGCCAAAGGAAGGGGAGGACTGCTTACAATGTTATTATCTTCCAGACACAAACCAGCCTTGGTATTCACGACCTCACAATGCCTGATACTACCTACAGAAGACTTTCATAATAGGAGGGAAAAAATGGTGACATCAAAATAGAAGAGAGCCAGGCATGGTGGTTCACGCCTTTAGTCCTAGCATTCATGAGGCAGAGGTAGGAGGATCACAGTGAGTTTGAGACTACCCTGAGACTACATAGTGAATTCAGTGACCAGTGAGGTCAGCCTGGGCTAGAACAAGACTGTACCTCGAAGAGAGAATTGGAAAAAGAGGAGAGCCAATGAAGGGTGGGTTTGAGAGGGGGAAACTTGGGGTTGGGTGGGAATTAACATGGTTTATTGTCTATACTTATGGAAGCTGTTAATAAAAAGTTGTAAAAAATAAAAAAAATCAACCAGCCAAAAAACAAAAACAAAAACAAAAATATGAAAGAGCTGATAGTTTGGTTCATCGATAGAGTGCTTCTTAGCATGTGGAGGGCCCTGTTAGATCCCCAGCAAAAAGAAAAAGAGAATAGTGGCAGTCCCACATCACAAGGCTAAGAGCCCTGGTGGTCAGATTTTCATGTTTATGTCACATCATTTACTTAGAAATATTTTTTTTATTATTTATTTTTTTAATATTTTTTATTTATTCATTTTCAAGCAGAGAGAGAGACAGAGAGAGAGAGAGAGAGAGAGAGAGAGAGAGAGAGAGAGAGAGAGAGAGAGAAAGAGAAAGAGAGAGAAAGAAAGAAAGAGAGTGCACCAGGGCCACCACCTTGTGGGTCTGGTTTATGTGGGTCCTGGGGAATTGAACTCGGGGCCTTAGGCACTGGAGGCAAGTGCATTAACCGCTGAGCCATCTCTCCAGCCCTACTTAGAAATATTTACTGAAGCCTGGACAGATGGCTCAGTTGTAAAGATGCTTGCCTTCAAAGCTTAAGGACCAGAGTTCAATTCCCCAGTAACCCCATAAAGACAGAGGCTCTGGCACACACATTCTCAATCTCTCTCTCTCTCTCTCTCTCTCTCTCTCTCTCTCTCTCTCTCTCTCTCTCTCTCTCTCTCTCTCCAAATAAACAAACAAATAAGTAAATATTAAAAAAAAAAACCGGGCTGGAGAGATGGCTTAGTGGTTAAGGAGTTTGCCTGCTAAGCAGAAGGATCTGAGTTCGATTCCCCAGGACCCACGTAAAGCCAGATGCATAAGGTGGCACATGTGTCTGGAGTTCCTTTGCAGTGGCTGGAGGCCCTGCCACACCCATTCTTTCTATCTGCCTCTTTCTCTCTCTAATGAATAAATAAAATATATTTTAAAATATATTTTCATTCATTAAAAAAAAAAAACCCTAAGCCGGGTGTGGTGGCACACGCCTTTAATCCCAGCACTCTCCAGGAGGCAAAGGTAGGAGGATCACCATGAGTTCGACGCCACCCTGAGACTACATAGTGAATTCCAAGTCAGCCTGGACTAGAGCGAGACCCTACCTCGAAAAACCACCACGACTCAGGGAACTGAACGGAAGAGGGGGCGGAAAGATTGTGAGAGCTGTGGTGGGGGAGACTATCCAGAGGCATGGCACCCCTCAGTAACAACACACTTGGGCCAGGAATAACGGGCTGAATACTAGGCTATCCATGGTCCCCTGCCCCAAGGACTGATCCAGACTGCCCAAGGAGGAGGATATCCAGCTGGCTGGGGATGGGGAGGAGGGGCATTGGGGAACTGGGGATAACAACTCATTGTTTGCCCATTAAATAATGTAACTCATTATGGACAAAAACAAAACAAAACAAAACAACCTAAATGTTCATGAAGAGGGAACTACCTGAGTAAAAACTGTGCTGAACAATGGAATACTATTCAGCCCCAAATAACAGAATGAGGAGAACATTAAGTACTTACTTGAGATGTCTAAGACAAAATGTTAAGTAACAAAAGACAGTCTGGGGACTGGAGAAATGGCCCAGCAGTTAAGGCACTTGCCTGCAAAGCCTAACGATTCCCCAGTACCCTTGTAAAGCCAGATGTACAAAGTGACACATACACATCTGGAATTCACTTGCAGTGATTAGAGACCTTGATGTGCCCCCCCCCCCGCTTGCAAATAAATATTAGAAAGACAGTCTATGTAATCCCACAGATATAAAAGGGTAAAGATAGTCATATATAATGTAAAAATTATAGTTAAAAATTTCTAGAATTCCCAAGAAATTGTCAGCAGCAAATATTTTGGGAGAGTGAAGATGAGGTGGTGGAGAGAAATGATAATTAATAAGACTTTATTTATTTACATTTGTATTTCTTGGATTCCTAAGCATAGTATTTGTCATAAGGAATCTAAGTCTGCTCTGTATATTTTGAAAATTTATGTTTTGAGAGCTTGTTAAATTCCAGTTAAATTACAAGCTTACCACAATTTAAATAAGCAATACACAGAAAAAATAAATTACCTCATAACTTGCTTCACAGATAAACTAGACTATCAATCTTTATAGATTATTTAAGACCAAGCTGTTTACAAATTGCTTTCAAGTAATTAAAACTAAGGTTAAGCACCAACAAAAATAAAAAATAGCTACAAAGGCCAAGATGCTACATATTGCAATGTTTTCTTTATTATATTATCTTTGAGAGAGAAGTTATATCATTAGATAATTTTTAACCACAGTCAATATAAAATTACTTTTATTTTTGAGATACAGTCTCACTCAAGCCCAGGCTAACCTGGAACTCACTCTGTAGTCCCAGGCTGGCTTCAAACTCACAGCAATCCTCCTACCTCTGCCTCCTAAGGGCTGGGATTAAAGGCGTGCACCACAAGGCCCTACTTAAAATTAGTTTTATTGTAACTAAATTGACTTTCAGTAATTGCAGAAGTAGCTTTCTAAAGCTTACCAAGTTGGAAACAAAAGTAGGAAAAAAAGTTGAGGGGTGAAAAGCTGAAAAATACAGGACCAAAAATAGAAAAATAGAGAGGGAATAAGGAATGTCTAATAGACATTGGGCAAAGGGTGATTTTAGAGTCACTTCCCATGGCAATACTATACCTAACAGTTGGCTGTGTTCCCCTGTGATGGAGTTCTGATTCGGGTCTGAAAAACAAACAATTGAAAAGAATAGAAAAAAATGAATGATCAAAACAAATATTTTTTTAAAACTCAGCAACCAACGTTAACCAAGGTAACAAGGGAAAAAAAAAGGAACAAAAAATAGCATGAAGTAATTGTAAAAATGATCACATTCTTCACAAAGTTAAACACTGAATTATTACATGACCCATCAATTCCACCTAAGAATATACCCCTAACCCCTTGAAAACCAGTATTCAGATATTTATTTGACAATATATATTACTGCATTATTTATTTTTTGAGGTAAGGTCTGTCTCACTCTAGCCCAGGCTGGCCTGTAATTCACTATGTAATCTCAGTGTGGCCTTGAACTCACAGCCATCCAGCTACCTCTGCCTCCTGACTGGGATTAAAGGTGTGCTCCACCATAGCCTTCAGAGTCTCTTGCTGCTGTAAACAAATGCCCATATGGCTCTGTGTAGGTGCCTAGGGAATTGAACCCTGGCCAGCAGGCTTTGCAAGCAAATGTCTGTAACACCTGAGCCCAGCCTCTAGGCCTATATATATATATTATATATACATTTATAAATAATATATATTTTAAACAATATATATTTGTATATAAATAATATATATACATATATACATACACACACACACACACACACACATATATATATATATATATATACACACATATATATATATTTGTTTTTCTAGGTAGGGTCTGGTTCTAGTCCAGGCTGACCTGGAATTCACTATGTAGTCTCAGGGTGGCCTTGAACTCATGGCAATCCTCCTACCTCTGCCTCCCAAGTGCTGGGTTTAAAGGTGAGCACCACCATGCCGGGCCAGGCTTATATTTTTAATAGCTTATTATGTGAAAAGACTAGACAGCCTTCAGGAAAAACAAAGTAAGAACTTTCTAAAGATAATTGTGTTTTTCTGTTTTTGCTATTGCTATTTTATTCACAAAAGCCAAGTGTAGAAACGGTTAAGTTGCCCTCCAACAGATAAATGAATAAATAAAATGTGGCAAACACAATGGCTGAATATTATTCAGTTGTTAAAAAGAATGGAATTCTGACACAACTATACCTTAGATGGAACTTGAAAACATGTTAAAGCAAAAAAGCCAAGTATCAAAGGACAAATAATATGATTACACTTATAAAAATATTGATTACAGGAACAAGGGTTAGTGTTTCCAGTGGTGATCCAGGTCGAGCCCCAGACACTTCTCAGCTCAGCTCTGGATCCTGCCGCCTGGAAGCCGCCATCGTGGATCAGCACTCACGGAGGCAGTGAGTCGTCTAGCTGCAGCCCAGCCTGCAGGCCCCGCTCTGGCGGCCTGAGCCGCCAGCCACTCGGCAGGCAGCTGCCCCCACCCATCCCCCTCCCTGTGCTGACTGGTCCCTGTGGGCCAGAAGAGCTTGGAATAAAGCTATTCTAGGCCCAAAGAAATATGGATTTCAGCCTAGAATACTGTACCCAGCAAAGTTATACATCATAATAGACTGAGAAATGAAAGTATTCCAGGAAACTAAGCAGCTCTACAATTACTTGAACACAAAGCCAAACCTACAGAAGATACTACATGAGATATTCCATGCAGATGAGACAAGCAACTGATAACAGGAGAGGAACAGAGAACAAGCAAGGTAACACCAAAGAGATACAACAACAGCTCAGGTATCAACCCCCAGAGTCCCTCCAACATGGCGGGCTTAAAGCAAACCTCACAGTTAAAACTTTGAATGTAAATGGGCTTAACTCTCCTATAAAAAGACACAGGATAGCAGGGTAGATAAGAAAAATGGACCCTTCCATTTGTTGCCTTCAAGCATTGTACCTCATCGCTAAAGAGAGTAACCTACTGAAGGTAAAAAGATGGAAAACAATTTTCCAGGCATGTAGGAATAATAAAAAAGTGGGCGTAGCTACTCTAATATCTGACAAAATAGACTTTAAACCAAAATCAATAAAAAAGGACAATGATGGCCACTTCCTACTCATCAAGGGATCAAACAAGAAGACATCACTATATTAAGTATGTATGCACCAAATGTAAAGGCCCCTCAGTTCATAAAACATAAATTACTCAACAGCAAAGCAGATACAGATGCTAACACCATCATAGTAGGAGACTTTAACACTCCACTGTCATCCCTAGACAGATCTTCCAAACAAAAGACAAGCAGGGAAATAAAGTTGCTAAATAGCACCATAGAATTTTTGAACACCTACCAATTACTGAAACTCAGCCCAGAGCAGATAAAGATGCTAAATAAACCTATCACAACCACAGTAATTGAATCTGTAATTAAGAGCCTTCCCAAATGGAAAAGTCCAGGACCAGATGGTTTCTCAGCCCAATTCTACCAAACCTTCATTATAGAACTGAAACCACTCTTTTTGAAGCTTGTTAGGGGCATAGAAAAAGAAGGAAGGCTCCTAAACTCCTTATACGAAGCTACCATCGCCCTAATTCCCAAACTAGGCAAAGATGCAACAAGAAAACTACAGACCCAAGAAAACTACAGACCCATATTCCTGATGAACTTAGATGCAAAAATCCTGAACAGAGTCCTAGCAAACCGAACACAAAGCCATATCAAAACTATTATTCACCAGGGAGGCAGGGATGGTTCAACATACGTAAGTCAATAAATGTAATTCACATTAATAGATTCAACTGCAAAAACCACATGGTCATCTCAATAGATGCTGAGAAGGCCTTTGACAAAATTCAATACCACTTCATGTTCAAAACCCTGGAAAGAATAGGCCTATACCTCAACATGATAAAGACAATTTATAGTTCTCCTAAAACACAAATCATTCTTAATGGGGACTCAAGGAGTTCCCACTTAATTCAGAAACAAGACACAGGTGTCCACTCTCAACACTGCTCTTTAACATAGTGCTTGAAGTTCTAGCCCAAGCAATAAGACAGGAGAAGAGCATAAAGTCGATATAAATAGGAAAGGAAGAAATTAAATTATCCCTCTTTGCATATGACATGATCCTATACATAACAGACCCAAAGAATAGTATCAGTAAACTCCTGAAGGTGATCAATGCCTTCAGAAGAGTGGCAGGATACAAAATAAACACACAAAAATCAGTAGCCTTTCTATATACAGAAGACAAACATTCAGAAAAAGACATCAGAGAGACTGTCCTGTTTCCTATAACCTCAAAGACAATCAAATACCTTGGGATATCAATAACCAAGGTTGTGAAAGACTTATATAAGGAAAATATTGAAACACTCAAGAAGGAAATAGAGGAGGATGTGGTAAGATGGAAAGACATTCCACGCTCATGGATAGGGAGAATCAATATAGTAAAAATGTCAATCCTGCCAAAAGCGATCTATAGATTCAACGCCATGCCAATAAAAATCCCAACCTCTTTCTTCACAGACATAGGAAAAATAATCTCAAAATTTATTTGGAAGGGCAAAAGACCTCAGATAGCTAAAACTATCCTAAGCAAAAAAACTTACGCAAGAGGTATCACAATGCCTGACTTTAAAATATACTACAAAGCCATAGTAACTAAAACAGCATGGTACTGGCAGAAAAACAGACTGACCAGTGGAATAGAACTGAAGACCCAGCTTTTTTCCTTTATTTATTTATTTATTTATTTATTGAGAGAGAGAGAGAGAGAGAGAGAGAGAGAGAGAGAGAGAGGCATGTGTGCACACACCAGGGCCACTACCTTGTGGGTCTGGCTTATGTGGATACTGGGGAATTGAACCTGGGGCCTCAGGCACTGGAGGCAACTGCCTTAACCGCTGCACCATTGCTCCAGTCCAAGACCCAGCTTTTAATGCAAGTAACTTCAATTACTTGGTCTTTGACAAGGGTGCTAATTATGTACGTTGGGCTAAAGATAGTATCTTCAACTAATGGTGCTGGACAAATTGGATTAACACATGTAAAAAAATGAAAACAGACCCACTCCTTTCACCATGTACTAATATCAACTCCAAATGGATTAGAGACCTGAATAGTAACCATGTAACCCTGAACACCCTGGAAGAAAAAATAGGAGGAACCCTACATGAGATAGGAGTAGGGAAAAACTTCCTGAGCAAATCTCCAGTAGCTTAGGAAGTGCAACATTCACTTAACCAATGTAACCTGATCAGGCTCAAATTCTTCTGTACAGACAAAAATCCCATACTCAGAGCCAATAGACCCCCATCATATTGGGAGATGATTTTTGCCAGCTACAACTCAGACAGAGGCCTAATTTCCAGAACCTTCAGAGAACTCAAAAAAAATTAACATAAAAAACTCAAACTGCCCCCTCACAAAATAGGGCACTTATCTCAACAGAGAGTTCACAGAGGAGGAAGCACATATGGCCTTTACTCACTTGAGAAAGTGCTCAGCATCCTTATGCATCAGGGAAATGCAAATCAAAACTACAATGAGATTCCAGTCAGAATGGCGATCATAAAGAAAACCAACAACAATAATTGCTGGCGAGGATGCAGGGGAAAAGGAATCCCTCATTCACTGCTGGTGGGATTGCAAATTTGTTCAACCGCTTTGGAAAGCAGTGTGGAGACTCCTAGACAGAACGGACACAGAGCTACCAATGGACCCATTCATTCCTCTGCTAGGCATCTACGTGCAAGATGTCACATCTCAGAATAGAGACATTTGTGCAACTATGTTTATAGCAGCTCAATTCATAATAGCCAAGAATTGGAATCAACTAAAATGTCCTTCCATGGAGGAATGAATAATAAAACTATGGTATATTTATACTATGGAATTCTACTCAGCTGAAAGGAAAAACGACATATCAAAATTTAGAGGAAAAATGGTCTGACTTGGAGCAGATCCTACTAAGTGATCTCTCAAAAGAAGAGAGTCAAATGCCGCATATTCTCCCTCATATGTGGTCCTTAACCAGGTTAACTGTAAACTCTATGCAGACCAGTCGAGAGAAGTGAGTTTATGAATGAGGAGTAAGGGATGGGGGAAGGGGGATGACTTAAGCATGAAGCTAAACCAAAATGGGTTCAAAATCATAAAATTTTCACTTGCTTACTGTAAACTATTGAGCAAGTAGTGGGTGTCGTCTGGCAAGAGGGGCCATAAATAGAAAGGGAGAGAGTCTAAGCCTGTGAAAAATTGATCAGTCTGGCAACTCCTGGTCCCAGTCATCGGCTTCTTCCCTCACTGAGCTGCCGACCAAAATGAACCATGAGTTCCCAATAAACAAGACAGGATTCTGTCAAAGCTCTTGAATACCAACCCCAGGCCTGAGGTAGGATCCTGTTGCTGAAGAAACCACAGAAAGAAATCTATCAGCATCAAGAGATCCTGCGAGGTCCAGAGGTAGTGCAGTGCTGGAAGGCATTGCATAAGCTGCCAGGGGAATCTGGTCAATGACAGCTGAAGAAAACAAAGACCACTGACATGAAACGCAGTCTGCCACCATGAGTAGGCTGAACATACTTCCTGCTGGGAGAGAACAGCGAACCAAGAAAGGAGCACTTTTGCAATGGAGGAGCCAAAGCCAGGGGGAGGCAACCAACAGCTTTTAAATCCGACCAAATATTCCACTTAGTGAGGGGGGAGCCCTTAACTGAAACTGGGGACTTAGGGCGATATGCACTGGGAGCCAGACTCTTGGGCCCCCAATGAGAGATGTACTATGCGAGCGATTGACGGAAAGGTACTAAAACTAGAATCTAGCTAATTCAGAAATGTGTATCTCAGTTAACGTATACTGACCTCACTCTCCGATGGAGATTCTGTTTGTATCTTTCTGAATGCTGTGAGAGAGCTGTGGCTCATCCAACCCTACCAATGAACCACAGGCTGAAAGCTGACATCCTGGCAAGAGATGAGTCACCCCAGACATACTGTGGAGGATCCATATGGAACCCCGCAAAGAATGATGGGATGAACAAGTGACCCATAGTCACAACCTATCAATCAACACAGGATAAGCCAGACAGACACCAACGATTTTCAACACAACCTAAAGCAGAAGTACAGAGGCCCCTAAGACCTCAACAATAAAGCAGCCTTAATACTCACCCACCATGACTCAGGGAACTGAATGGAAGAGGTGGAGGAAAGATTGTGAGAGCCATGGTGGGGGAGAACTCCCAGAGACATCGCCCCCCTCAGTAACAATCCACTAAGGTGGGTGGAACCGGGCTGACTCCTAGGCTATCCATAATCCCCTACCCCATGGACTGATCCAGACTGCCCACGGAGGAGGCTATCCAGCTGATTGGGGATAGGGAAGAGGGGTATTGGGGAAATGGGGATAACAACTCAGTATTGGTTCATTAAATGTGTTTTATTATGGATAATAAAAAATATATGAGAAATGTTGATATTTATGGAGACAACAAAGATCTGTGGTGAATGGGTCTGGTGGAGTGCAGTATCCATTATTGCTAAATGAGGAGAGCTGCTGTTCGGGTTGATGAAAAATTTAGGAAATTTAGGAGTTATGGTCATAAAACATTGTGAATGTAATAAAAATCATGGAAATGTATACTGAAAAGTGGTAAAATGGCAAATTTTGTGTTAGATGTATTTTACCATAATAAAAAAGTAAACAATTCCAAAGTGTTGAGATCAGGTCAGGGTAGCTTCCCTGGTCTGTTAACTCAACCTTGGGACACTGAAATTGGCTAAGGGAAATGAATGAATAGAAAGCACTTTCATTCTGTTTACTTGCCTTCTAGCCAATCATATTCCTGCTTGGGGGGGGCAGTTAAAAAAAGTAAACAAAAAACCAACATACAAATCTGACCATGAAATCGTGGTTCCATAAAGGAAGTTTGCCTCAGGGACTATGTCATGAGTCACATTTTTCTTTGATGACAAAGAAATAAATTTTTAACTACTCTAAGTCAAAACATGAATAAAGCACTTATTACTATTTAGTGATTTCATTTAAGATAAAATGACTAAACTGGCTTTTATAAAAATCAATTTCGAGGGCTGAAGAGATGGCTTAGTGGTTAAGGCGCTTGCCTGCAACGCAGAAGGACCTGAGTTCGATTCCCCAGTGCCCATGTAAAGCCAGATACACAAGAGGGCGCATGTGTCTGGAGTTCATTTGCAGTGGCTGGAGGCCCTGGTATGCCCGTTCTCTCTCTCTCTCTCTCTCTCTCTCTCTCTCTCTCTCTCTCTCTCTCTCTCTCTCTCTCAAATAAATAAAATATTTAAAAAAAATCTATTTCGAGCGGGTGTGGTGGTGCACGCCTTTAATCCCAACACTTAGGAGGCAGAGGTAGGAGGATCGCCGTGAGTTCCAGGCCACCACCCTGAGACTACATAGTGAATTCCAGGTCAGCCTGGACTAGAGCGAGACCCTACCTCGAAAAACAAAACAAAAAAAATCTATTTCATTAGCAATCTAAATGAAATAAAGATAACAGCAATAAATTAAATTCCTAATGTGAGAGATACTGACAATCACCAGGTAGCCACTTGCTTATTTTAAAGACTTGGAAAGAATTAAGGCTAAATATAGAAAAGACCCTAAATTTCACTTTCCTCAAGGATTAAAACTCTTGAGATGCTGAGGATTACATTTGGCTTCTTTATATCTGAGGGAATAAAAATAAATTTAGATCAGAGTGGTCTGTGAACAATGGGGAAAATTGTGTATTTATTTTCACCAACTTCCAATTGCAGGCAATATAGAAAGCTATAGAAAAGTACCTGTTTTTGTCAACAACAACAATAAAGTATCTTTATATCATGTTAAATGGTATTTCCCATGAGCCATATATATTTTATACATTAATTAAATCTAGTATTTTAAAATAAGAATCCCAGGGCTGGGGAGTTGGCTCAGCAGTTAAAGATGCTTGCCTGTACAGCTTGCCTGGGTTCAATTCCCCACTATCCATGTAAACAGATGTACAAAGTGGCGCATGTGCTGGGCGTGGTGGCGCATGCCTTTAATCCCAGCCCTGGGAGGCAGAGGCAGGAGGATCACCATGAGTTCAAGGCCACCCTGAGACTACATAGTGAATTCCAGGTCAGCCTGGGCTAGAGCGAGACCCTACCTTGAAAAACAAACAAACAAAAAAAAACACACAAAAAAAACCCACCAAAGTGGCGCATGCATTTAGAATTCATTTGTAGCAGGAAGACGCTGGTGTGCTCAGTCTCTATCCACCTCTCTTTACTCATAAATAAAAATATAAAAATATTAAAAAAATAATAGGGCACACCTTCCTGCCATTGTTTGCAGTGCTGTGGCAGAGGTGATGTCCACCCCTCTGTTCATGCCATCCTTTTCCCTGCCAGGATGGAGTCTCCCCTCGAGTCCATAAGCTAAATAACCCCCCCCCCCAAAATCCCAGAGGTGTGGATATAGCTTAGTAAAAAATAAAGAAAAAAATAAAACACACACGCAGTAAGAAAGCAGAAGTAATCTTATGTCCTGGCATCTGATGTGCGCACTAGTGTCCCTTTACACACTCTCAGCAAGAAGGAAGGAAGGAGATACTGAAATACTATATGAACATTTTAAGATATATTTTCAGAGAATTTTTTTCTTTATTTTGGAAAAAAGACGTTCCAAATTTTCTATTCTAGGACAATTCATTCAACACATCAGCAAGTGAATCCCCAGATTTTACTTTAGATTCATCTTCCCTTCTAAATAAAGAACATTGGTTGTTCTTGCTCATAAGGCAAAGTAAGTAGGGATGAGAATATATAGTAAGCTGAGGTAGTGGTGTGTCTCCCCATCTCTCAGGTAGGGAAACAACCAATCCCCATCACAGAGAAGCATGTATATGGGGGGCATGAAATGGAAAGTTTAAAAAAATCAGATTCTCAGATATGGAGGAATCACACAGACTTACTTTGTTGACTCCAGACGAAAAAGTGTGGCGGGGTTAACACATTATCTGTTCTTCTCCCTAAGCTATGCTGGCACCCCTTCCCAAAATTGTCCAGCTATCATCACTCATGGAATGCCTTGTATCTCTCAGGTGTGCTGGCATATAAAAAAATGGAAAACATCATCTCTTAATATTTGTAGTTCAGAAAATTAATCCCTGGACCAATGAGTGGCCAAAGTCACATTCATAGCACTGTAAAGAGAAATGTTAGCTATATTTCTTTCTTTCTTTCTTTTTCGGGGTGGTGCTGCAGATTGAGCTTTGGGCTTCAAGCATGCCAGGCATGGGTTCTACTACTGAGCTATTCCTCCGACCTGAGACACAGTCTTAATTCTGTGGGAACAAATGCTCATCCACTTCTCAGTACCCTGTATTTCTATTTTTTTTTTATTTTTTTTTGGTTTTTCGAGGTAGGGTCTCGCTCTAGTCCAGGCTTACCTGGAATTCACTCTGGAGTCTCAGGGTGGCCTTGAACTCATGGCGATCCTCCTACCTCTGCCTCCCGAGTGCTGGGATTAAAGGCGTGCGCCACCACGCCCAGCCTATGTATTTCTATTTTTATTCCAAACAAATATAACAGCCCAAAACGGGGTATTTGGGACTGTCCTAGAATGAGTTATGTAAACATAAAATTCAAAAACTATGGAGTTAATTCAGGCAAACTGAAAATTGTTTTAGGGAGGAAAAAATGTCTTTTTCTTGAAAGAACTAACTTATCTGTACTATAGAACATGCTCCCTCATCTTCTGGGCTGTGCACGGAAGGAATATGTGTTCTTCGGTCAGGACAGGACTCTTCCTTTAAATTTTGGATGAGTACCAACAAGTCTGTGCAGTTCCCTGCAAGTTCAATTTAGATTTTGTTTTTATTTGGTATAATTAAGGAATTTCTGAGCAAACCTACTTTGGTTCTTTCCACACACCTGCACATACATATTCGGGGCAAACAAACAAGCTCAGGAGCCTGCGAGAATGAAGCAGCCACATCTGTAAAGGCAGCTGGTCAACAGGATGAGGCTAAAGGGCTTCTGGGCTTGCAGTCTCACTGTGCAGTCAACTTGGTCAACCTGCTCTGACATGCATCCAAAGACCTTGCTGGCTTTCAGTACCTGACCTCTCCTAGTTGGCACTCTTTCCTGCTTATGTCACTGGTAAGGAGACATCCAGGCTTGGGTAAAAATGGTAATTGACCTAAATGGTGGTCAAAGCAGCATTTTAACCAAATTATTTCCTGTAAGAAGAACTGTGTACCCTTTGATAGCATTTATAAACTAAGGTACATCTAGGTCATAGTATAACCGAATTTGGATTCAAAGCCTGAGAAAATCTACAAGTCAAAATTGTAGCTCACTAAAAATAGAAATAAAGTGTAAGTTTTTTAACATCAGGTCAAAAAACCTCTATGTGTAGTATTCATTTTCAAAACTACCTTTTAAGTATTTTTCTGAAGAGCTTTATTATTTTCCTTAGATTGCCTAAGATATATATATATTTGCAAACTTTTTTTTTTTTTCTGAGCTAGGGTCTCACTAGCCCAGGCTGACCTGGAACTCACTATGTAGGTAGGTTCAGGCTGACCTCAAACTCACAGTGATCCTCCTACCTCTTCCTCCAAACCAGGTGCAATTTTGGGAGGAAAGCATTTAAGCAACAGATCCAGGGGAAGTTCCAGAATGGTCAAAGAGGACCTTTCACAGATCCAAGCAGAGAGAGAAGCACACTCAAACTCCAACTGGCAAACAGCAGGAACTCCAGGCTTGAGCTCAGACTGTTCTTTGCATATGCACAGCTGGAATTCCAGACCCATCCCAGAAACACCTTAGGGCTGGAGCCTAGAATCTGGCCAAGGCAGACACACCAGCCAGGCAGCTGGAGAAAAACTTTAATAACTCTTGATCTATTGGGGGACATTCCTTCAAACTACCACACTCTGCCTCCTAAATGCTGGGATTAAAGAAGTACACCAGTATGCCTAGTTTAAGAATTTACTATTCATAGTAGAGAATTTGCAGCAAGAAAAAAAAAAAGGATAACTAGCGTGCATCTTGCAGCTAAAACTTAGTATAGAAGTTTTAGGTCTTTATTGGGTACAGAATTATTAATTTCATTTGTTGCGGTCAGCTTTCTAGTTGCTGCGCAGAAAGAACCCAAACAAAAGTGGCTTGTGGAGGAATGGATTTATTTGGCTTACGGACTCAAGGGGAGACTCCATCCTGGCAGGGAAAATGATGGCATGAGCAGAGGGATGGACATCACCTCTGCCACAGCACTGGAAACAGCGGCAGGAAGGTGTGCCAAACACTGGCAAGGGGAAGCTGGTTTATAACCCCATAAGCCCATCTCCAACAACACAGCTCTAGTGAAGTTCTAATTCCAGAATTGCCATCAGCTGAGGATCGATCTATCAGAACACATTCATTTGTTTGTGGGGGACACCTAGATCAAACCATGACAGTCCGCCCCTGGCCCCCACAAACTAATAATCATACATGATGTAAATACAATGCATTCAGCTCAACTCTTAAGTCCCCACAGCTTTCAACTGAGCCATAATACCAAAAATAAACCCGTAATGGCACAGGACATTCACAATGCAAAACATAAGGCACAGCAAAAACAGATTGACCAATACAAGATTCAAAACGAATAGGGCACCATCAATCTCTAACTCCAAGTTCAATGATTCTAACCAATAACACAAGTCTCTTGGAGATTCAATTCCGCCCCTCCAGCTTGGCTACTCACAGTCTGAGAAAACTTCTTCCGGTGCTGGTAGCTCGCCTTGGCACCCATCCATAGTCCTGGAATTCTTTGGGTCTCCATTGCAACCCACAGTTCATTCTCATGGCCCCATCGGGCTCCATGCAGGCAACCTTGCACACCTGCTTCACATGCCGATGGCCATTTTTCAAAAACAAAACTGTGTTGCAAATCCAATGACCCTCTCTTTCTAGACAATTTCCATTCCACAGAACCAGGTGGGCTACCAATTTGTTAATCCAGGGGGGATCAAAGCATTCAGGCCCCTTACTTCAAAAGTCCGCATTCTTCCTGTTGTTCCAATGCAGACCAGCTGGCCCAATCTCAGTGGCTTTCATCTCTCAAACAATTGCAGGTGAACGGGCAGCAGTTTCGACCCAAAGATCTTCTTTCTGTGCCATCTCCATCTGCTCAC
>PVHP010012806.1:0-42210 GCA_004024765.1 Zapus hudsonius
CTCACAACTCCAAGGGTGAATAGCAGCAATCCCACTGAGGAGGACCTTCAGTCGAATGGGAGTAGGGAGAAGGGAAATGGTTACAGGAACACATCCATCCATCCATTTCTACTTAATAAAAAATACAGATAACCAAAAGAGAGAGCATGTACTTAAAATGGAGGTTAGAGACACTGTTGTGCTAGATTGTGAATCAATATGTATGAAGGCCTGGGAACGTATGGTATTCATCACCACCCCAAGATTCGCTGACACAGCACTCTTTCCATGCTAGAGAAATATAGTTTAAAACTTGAATCCTCACACAGTCAAAAGGAGGTTCTACAGAAGTGAAAGCCTTAGCCCCTGAATTATAATTTGTTTTTTTTTAAACAGTTTAAAAGCTAGGGCTCACATTAAATGTGGATTCCAATAGGAGAAGCTTCTCCCATCCATGAGCCAAGACCAAAGGGCTCAGTTATTAGTAGAAGGGGAAAGAAAGCCTTTAAATTCTTCATCGAAGATGGTGAGCAAAGTTGTGCACACTGTGCTTCTGAATTAAGCAGCAGAAGAGTTGGAACTCCTGTCCACTCAGCTATTAGCCAGATTTCTCCTCTGGCTGCACTTGTCTGCCCATCCTCATAGTATGGAGGCTTATTCAGAGTCCTTACAGGAGAATTTGGTTTAGAAGACACTCTGTCTGGTAGTTCTTCAAAATCAAATATGCTAAAATTTGAGAAAGTGTGTTCAAAGAATAACCATACATTAATCAAAAAGAAAGATTTGCTCATAGTCAAAAAAGTGATAAACAAGTATGACACAAAACACATAAGAAAAAAAAACAATACAAGCAAAATATAGGAGAAATTATAGAAAGCATATGCAGTCCCCCAAAATTCACATAGTGGAATAGAATAAAAAGATATAGCTTGGAGGAGAACTCCAGGTCAGCCTGGGCTAGAGCAAAGACTATCTCAAAAAGAAAGAAAGAAAGAAAGAAAGAAAGAAAGAAAGAAAGAAAGAAAGAAAGAAAGAAAGAAAGAAAGAAAGAAAGAAAGAAAGAAAGAAAGAAAGAAAGAAAGAAAGAAAGAAAGAAAGAAAGAAAGAAAGAAGGAAAGAAAGAAAGAAAGAAGGAAAGAAAGAAGGAAGGAAAAAGAAAGGAAAGAAAGAAGGAAGAAAAAAGAAAGGAAAGAAAGAAAGGAATTTGAATCTTCAACTTATAATAAATGAAATATAAGTTTTATATGAGTCTAACAGTAAAAGAGAATAGGTAACTTAGAAGATGGAACTGAAGAATGTTTGTTTAAAAGTCTATCCCCGTCATACAGGTTATAACAGTATGACAGGGAGGTATGGGGTACTGAGGATAGAATGAGAAATTATGCCATTCTTCCTCTCAAGTTTTCAAAGAAAAAGACACAGGGGTTAAAGGTGCTTGCTTGCAAAGCTTGGCATTCCTGGTTCAAATTCCCAAGCAACTCAGGCAAGCTGGATGAAAAATGTGGCACAAGTATCTGGCATTTGTTTACAGTGGCAAGAGGCCCTGTCATGCCCATACACACATATATACTCACACACATATGAATTTATTTTTTTAAAGAAGACAAGAGAAAATGTGGATGAAGCAATTATTGAAGACATAAGGGCTAGGAATTGACACATTTGTTGGGAAAAAATATCAGTTTATAGATTTGAGAAATCATAAGAATTTATAAGAGGATCATAAATGTAACTTTAGAGAAATGACACATAAACACCAAAGAAGCAAGCATTATGATGTACTGAAAAATCTCATTAGAAACAGTAGACTACAGAAGACAATGATATAACAATATCCTTATTAAGCACAGGAAAATATACCCAAACAATTCCCACTATAAATTTCTACATTAAAAAAAATTGAGATGGAGTCACAAAAATCAGCACAGGTATTTTTTTTTGTTTGTTTGCAATCTTCTGGATAGGTAGCAATTATTGTTTTATATGAGATTTTGTAGACAATTATTAATACAACAAAGCTTAATTTACAGAGCCAGAAACAATCTGGTCAATTAATTTAACATTAGAAAATGTACTGTAGGAGCTGAAGATATAACTCAGTAGGTAAAGTGATTGACACACATGCATGAGGACCTGAGTTTAGGTGCCCAGTACCCACATAAAGGTCAGGTGTGGTGATATGTGCTTATAATGTCAGTAAGGGGAGGGGACACCAGGATGAGCCCTAGGGCTTGCTGGCTAGCTAGTCTGGTAGACTCAGTGGTCAGTCACATCACCAACACGATTGTGATGGTCAGGTTTTGTTGTCAATTTCATCTTTTTAATTATCTTGGGTGGGTCTCTGAGGATGTTTACAGTAAGTCAGCCTCTCAGAAAGGGGCAGGATGTAAATAAGCTCAAAGAAGCTGGAAGTAAACATCCTTCCCTGTGTGGGCCATGCAGGAAGGGAGTTCCAGAGACTCAAGAAGCCATTAAGTCTGGGGAAGGATTGTAAGACCCCACCCTAAGGCTGGCTATATAAAGGGGAAGAAATTCTCTCCTTGGCCCTCCTGCCTGTTTGCTGTTGTGTGTGTGTGTGTGGTGTTAGTGATGGGTTTTTTTTCTCTCTGCCTGGACCAGTGAAAGAGGGCCAGCTTCTTTCACTTTTATGGGACTTCCCCTGGATCTGTAGCTTGAATAAATACTTTCCTCCCCCAAATTGTGCCTGGTTTGAAGATTCATCCCAGTGGCATGTGGCTGATTACGACAGCAATCAAATGTAAAATAAAAATAAACTAATCCATTTACAAATAACAATAACACTAATAAAATATGGAGTAGTTAAGGAACATCATAACATTTCATTTAAAGATATTGAAAACATACTAGACAAGCAAATGGTCCATATTCATGGATTAATACCTGCAGTATCTTAGGTGATCCATTTTTCCATATTTCTCATCTCCAAAGAAAAGCATGGTTGTATTACTAGATAAGCCAATTCTAGAATTTGCATGCATTTCTAAAGCCAAAGAGGCAAGAAAGCATGCAACGGAATGGGAGGGGTCCCGAGGAATCCGGACCTACTGAGTCATGGTGTTAATGAGATGCATTGACTCATGGAACATAATGGTGTTCGGATTCAGGCTCAGGTATAGGTGACTTTTACCAAGATGACTTTAAGAAACAGAGAAGTGTTGAAACTGTCAGTCAACACTGCAGTGTTATTCATATGCCAAAAGAAGTCACACACTCCTCATGCATGTAATATCCAATTCTAGATGGATGAAAAACCTGAATATATGTCTGCCTCAGGCTGTTTATTGGGAAGTTTTATACTAAGCTTATTACTGAGCATTGAAGAGGGGTGTGTGTGTGTGTGTGTGTGTGTGTGTGTGTGTTTGAAGAATAAAAAATATGGTTATTTTCACTTCAAAGATATAGTAGTATATCAAATAGTCCAATAGGAATATGGGTATCGTGACAAGAATTAGTATTACCCACAACATCTGAAAGGGGGTGGTTATACATATGTGCATATGTGAAACTGTGTGTGCTCATGAAAACACAGCGGAATGGTACTGGCAACGATTCTGGTTAAAGACATTAATTGATAATCATTTTGCCTTCAAGGGATGTTTATCAAATAGTGATCAGAACTATTTGTCTGTTTCTACTATTGTTATCACTCAGTTGAGCCTCACAGTGTAAACTATATAAAGTTGACCCAATTTGAATACAGAGGTCAAAATTCTCATGTATTTGAGATATCTATAATAGATCTCTGAAAAAAAAATTCAACTTCACATGAAACTCCTTTTGGGAAGAAGAGAATGTACCCATTACTGAATCCTTAATAAGACAATTAACCAAGTGTAATTACTGGCTACTGAATAAGATAACGTAGTATTTATATCAATTACGTGCACATCCTTTTAATTTCTTTTAATTATGTACCTTAATGGTCTTAGTTCTGATAAGTAGAAAACAACAAGGTTTAATAAACATGCAAGCCTCATCACATTCTTCATCAAATAACTGGAGTATTGCAGCATTAGATATGTGCTATTTTAGTTGGATATACAATATATACACTTACCTACTCATGGGAAGCATCTTTAAAGTCACATGATGAAACCTGATTGCGTTGGTCACCAACAGTGGTTGGCTTTGCTCATCGCTTATAGCATGTTGTCTTTCTGTGATCACTTGAGCCTCATTATTCATATAATTACCATAATTATTATGACACTAATGACTGTTGAAGTCTAAATGTGTGAAATTAATTCACTAACAAGTGTAAATATGTATCCGTGAAAGGGAAGCATACAAATAAAAATGAAACTTGGTGATTCTGTTAAACATGAGAAATTGTTACGAAGATTAGAGACTCAATAAGGTATGTGAATGATTTGTGAGTAAAGCCATGGGTGAGCATGGTTAGGTAAATTTTGTTATAATTAATATACCTGGTAGTGAATTCTCAAAGAATATATATATATCGTCTTCTCTAGTGGACTAAATTAGTAAATCTTGTTCAGTTTCTTGAGCCCAAATTAATTAATTCATCAAGGTGACCTAATGGCTGACACATTTTAGAATGTGAGGGTGACCTGGCTATGACAAGCCACCCCACTGATCACCAGTGTTTTTTTCTGGTGATCTTATTGGCTTGCTGGGTGTCCGATTTATCCTCCACAGTTCCACATCTGTCCTTCCTGAAGCTGCGTGCTGGGTCATAAAGGACTTTTTTTAAATTAACATTAAACAACTTCCCACATTTTGTTATCTGTTTAGCTTAATGTCAAATTTGTATTTTATCTGCACCTCCTAGAAAAGTGTCACCTAAAATTAATAATAGAGATTATGAATCTTCTTCCTTAAAAATCTCTATTTCTTTCAAAAGTCTATTTTGAAACAAAGTTCCAGAATGTGCCCTCAGAGAGCTGGCTGAAAGTGTGTGCCTGTGTTCTCTGATGAAAAGGACATCCAACCACCTGCCTGATTTTCTTGAGTCCATCTCGCAAAGCAGTTGGTGTTTGAAAATGTGACAAGGCCACTTACAGATTGAGTAAGAGGCACCTCGAGTCCTGCCAAGGCTGAGGGCAGGAACTTGAGCTTGCCCTGGTGAGGTGGGATCCCGCTTGCAGGTGCACACCAGCTGGAGGCTGCACGTGTACCAGTTGGCACCTAGGAGCTCCCCCCCCCCACTTGCTGTGATTGTGAGACTTTCTGTATCCCAGCTCGTAGCCCCCCTGGAATACTGGTGATTAGGCTCATATTTTAAAATGGGTTGTGACTGACACGGCAGGAAAACAATGCATTTGAAATAGCTGTGCAAACCTTCTTCCCAGATTTAGCTGAATAAGTTGGACATCTCGCTTCAGTCTAAAACAAATAAACTCAAAACAGGAAAATGTTGCTGAAAAATACCATATGTCTGAGTTGACAGGAATGACAGATCTGACTCAAAGGAGGACTGGTTGAGTGGTCACCACCAATGAATGAGAGAATAGGGGCAAGTGTCTTGGACAATATAAAGCCCCCGATTCTTTCTTCATTTGTTTTAAAAAAATATTTCTCCAGATTACTCTTATTTTCCTTTTGCAGGAACTACTCATCAACTAGTCTTTTTAGAAAACATTCAAATCAGAATTTTAAAATACTTTTGTACTTAACATTTTTAAAGTTGGAAGTGCCTTCATTCATCAGTTGAATTTGGAACCTAAGATTCAAAAAGTTCTCATCACCACACCAGGTGCTGCGGTAGGAACCAGTTAGACAGAGATGATAGCAGAAAACACTTTGCCCTTGAGACATCAACAGGACCCAGGGGAATATATCACAAAGACATATATTACTGAGCAATTCTAATCAAATTCAATACGGGGGTCAGTGCAAGCTGAAAAGAGTGTGAGTGATTATGTCAGGGAGAGTAAGAAAAAGTTTCCAGGAAGAGGAAGCAGGCTCCGAAGAACAGCAGTGAGAAAAAGACAAATTCGAAGATATGTCAGAGCAGAGCTGAGAATGTCCCTTACTTAACTGTAGAAGTTAGAGGCCAAATGAGCTGGGAAATCTGGGTTTTGCATGACTTGTAATGAGTTTGAATTTGACCTTAAAAACTAACCAGAATTTTTAAACATTGGGTGATGTGAACATTATTATTTTTCTTTTAGATAACAATACCATGAACATGGGTTGGAAGTTATAGACCAGTGTTTGGACAGCTTAACAAATGGCTGCAGAATTGAAGAAAGTATTTCCTCCTCCCCATCAATAGTTCCTGGGGGAGGTGTGGGGCCTTGGGAGTCTTTCCCCATCCATGTGGCTTGGGTCCACTGTTGTGTAGGTCAAGTGTAGCTGGTGTAAGATCAGGAGTGGAAAAGCCATGTCATGTCTCAAAGAACATGTTTACACAATCTCTCTCTCTCTCTCTCTCTCTCTCTCTCTCTCTCTCTCTCTCTCTCTCTCTCTCTCTCTCCAGCTCTTACCCTCTTTCCACCCCCTCTTTCAGACCATTCCCTGATCCTTGACGGAGATGATATAGATGTCTCACTTAGGACTGAGCATCCAACGGTGGCTTGTTCTCAGCACTGTGACTAGTTATGAGTCTCTGCAGTAACCACTGCCAATGAAGTACTAATCTATGAGCATAGCATACATACATAAATATTACGAAGACAGTTTCATGGGCTCAGTGGGTCCCTTTAGCAAAATGACAGTTCCCTACTAAGATGCATGGCCTCCTGATTTTCAACCAAGTTTATAGCACTACAGGGGAGTTCCCTCAGACTGGGTCTTGAATCTCATCACAAAGAAGTCAGTCGCCTCCATAACAGTCATCCAACTATTGCATTAGTGACATATCATAAGGTGACACACACAGTCAATAACTGGGTAAGACTATTCGTGACCTTCCTCCCTGTATATCCACAGCACATCAGCCTGCACATCAACTTCTGGTTCTATAACAGCTTACCAACAGGAAGGATGCTTCCAGCTCAGTTCTAACTTGAGTTCTCTATTTCCTACAAACCAAAGTAAGTGATGTCTTTAACAATTGAGTCTTACCATCTAATACTGGAGGGCAACCAAGAGCAGTGACACTAGCTTGCATTATTTTAGGGGTCTCAGGGATCTTTCTGACCAACAACTGGGAGGTATAACACCCCTTGGCACTGGAATCTTATTCTCATAAGATATATCTTTGTTTATTTATATCTCTGTGTTAAGTCCTTTTGAGTTCTCTGGAGAAATGGGAAACAATTACTCATCAGCTCCATAATAACCTGTTGAGTAATTAGAGCCATTTATTGCATCTTTTTAACTTTCCTATCTCTGGAATATACTGTCTCAATTCTTACAAACCTAGAATATATATATATATATATATTTGCAAGCAGAAAGTTATAAAGGGGAGACAGAACAAGAAACAATGTGTGTGAGAATGTAGGCATGTCAGAATCTCTTGCCAATGGAAATGAACTTTGTGGATCTGGCTTTATATAAGTCCTTGGGAAATTGAACCCAGAGCACCAGGCTTTGCAATCAAGTACCTTTAACCACTGAGCCATCTCTCCAGCTCCAAGTCTAAATATTTTATTGAGCTTATTTTGAACTTTGAATTTTAAGTTTTCTTTTCACTTATTAATACCCAATTTTTGAATGTCTATGTGAAACTTGAAGGGACTCATTGTTCTGAAAAATATATTTTTATTTTCAGTAACATCTAACTTTTTATGGATGTGATGCTTAAAGGCCCCTGCTATTGTCCACGGGGTGTCTGTCTCTCTTTTCAGCACTGGCCCCACCCCACACTCCAGTTGTCTCAGTATACACTATCTAGTCTACTGTGCACACTTCCCTCAACCTTCCCCATTGGTCTAAAAGCACCCCCCCCAGCTAATGTTTGGGAATAAATAATGTGAGATGAGGTGATCTGGCAGGATCTTAGAAAGCTCTTCCTTGGGCCTCAGAGGAAAGCTGAAGCAAGACTCGGTGTCATAATGGCTGAGACGTCATAATCATAGTAGCAATAAGTCACAGAGAGATATGAAGCCTGGACTTATCCAGTTTACTCCAGGCCAAAGAAAGAGGATGGTCAAAAGTTACAGAGGATGGCACAACAATGTGCCCGGAGGTACTAGGGTGGTAGAACACTGAAACCTCACCCTGAATTCTGCATTTCCATTTGGGTGAGCCAATCAGTCTTGTGTGTTAATCTAGTTAAAATTAGATTCTTTAGTGGAAAGCAAAAAGAAATGCAACTCTTGCATTCTGTGTTCTCATTAATGTATATTGGTTGGACAAGTGATGAAGACTGATTTTCTTTTTCTTTCCTTTTTTTGTTTGTTTTTCTACAAAGACAACATTGTAAGCCTCCTATCACTTCTTTGAGTCCTATTCAGATACATTTTAATTGTGGACATACTCAGCACTCTCGCACCCATTACGGTAAACGCAAAAGAATTGGGAAATCATGGTCTGCTCAGCATGTATGATGTGGTTTGGAAAACAGGAAAGATATTACAGAGTTCCTCAGTATTTCAGGGCAGTACACAAGGACATTCAGAGAAGGCAAGAAGCCCATGTAGTGGGTTGGCTGCGGGATGCTAGGAAGAATTTGGAAGGTGTGATTTTGAAAGATATTTCTAGTGAAGGGAAGAATAAGAACACAGGTTATATCTATGGAACATTACAAAGTAGAGTTCACAAGGGCAGCATCTACCATGGTGGGGACATTAGAATTGAAGTTGAGACTTCTGAAAACCAGGAAGAGAGTTTAGGCATCTTTGATCTATAGTGTATATGAGGGTACATAAGATCTCCCTCCCACATTATTCCTCTATGCCTTGACTCAATGACTTATTCTGTGTTGAGGTGAAGTGTACTGAGTTAACTCCTGGAGCCTTTTGGTTTCTTAGATTATTAGTAAATAACTCGAGTTAACTATAGTATCTTCTTCAAGTTCTATTTTATTCTTTGCTTAACTGACTAAATATTAGCTGATTTTAGGACAAGCAATCTTACCTGATAGGTTCAAACAGGCTGGAAGAATCTATTCTCTACAAAGCTTTGTTCTTTGCTACCCAATGTCCTGTGATTGATGTGTTTGAAAGCAGATTTTCATGACATTTCCCAGTATGTTTCAAAATATGGAAATTAAGATCAGTGGTCTTTGAAAAAGAGTAGAATGTCTTTTTTAACAGTACAGACAATATTCCTTTATGTCTAGTCTTTTATAACTCTCAAAAGACAATTTTTCTGGCACATTGGGCACATGTTAATTAAAATGATGGGTTAATGCTCGAAGGGTCAAAGAACTGGTGGTGACAATATTAGCTAATAAACCATTTGGCTTTTTAAACTTCTGCAGCAGAAAACAAAAGTGTAGCAATAAAAACTTCATGTCTCTCAAAAAATTGACTTGTCTCAGGATGATACCTGCAAATAACAAATACCCTCATAAAAAGATACTTTAGAAACAAAAATTGTGAAATCTCTAAATTTAAACTGGATAAAATGTTAGACTTTGTGCATCTGCCATTATGTGGGTACTGAGGAATTAAATTCAAGTCCTTAGGCTTTGCAGACAAGGACTTTAACCACTGAGCTATCTCTCTAGCCCAGTAGATTAGACTTTAGTCACAAAATTCTTATTTAATGGGAGTGAGAAATCAGAATGGGACAATCATATATCAGTTTTAATATTTATTTGAAACAAAAAGCTAAAAGAAAGCCTATTCCTTCCTGCTTATCTTTTTGTTTTTAATATTTACTATTTTCATTAGTTTAAAAAACTTTTTGGATGTGACTGGAAGACTTTATGACAACAGTAAGATATTTATACTTTAATTATGCTAGTGCCACATTAAATAATATATTGATCAGAAGTTATAAGGAAAAGAAAATCCTCTAAGATTTAGGCATATAGTTAAGGAAATCTCATCCTGACACTACAAAAAAAAAAAAGAAAAGAAAAAAAAGAAACAGTATGAATAAGCTTAACACTGAAAAGTTCACCTTCTTTGGAAAATCATGGGACATGAGATCAAGCTATTTAGACATCTATCCTGGACTAGCAAGTCCTTTTTAAGTCCATTTGGAAAGGAAAACTTATTGAACTTATTAATTTCCTATTAACAAGTCTTCCTATATTCCAGACACTAACCTAAGCAGTTTACAGTATGTGATACAGGTAAGTTTGTGGGGGGTGACATTTATTCTATTTTATAGATAGGAAAACAGGCTGGGCAGAAGAACCACCAAGGGGCTGGAGAGATGGCTTAGTGGTTAAGGCACTAACCTCCAGTGCCTAAGGCCCCGGGGTTCAATTCCCCAGGACCCACATAAGCCAGACCCACAAGGTGGTGGCCCTGGTGCGCTCTCTCTCTCTCTCTCTCTCTCTCTCTCTCTCTCTCTCTCTCTCATCTCTCTGCTTGAAAATGAATAAATGAAATATTTTTAAAAAAAGGAAAAAAAAAGAAGAAACACCAAGGAAGCTTGTAGAACATGCCCACACTGAGGGTTGTGTGGTCTTACCTGAAATGTTACCTTCAGAAGCTCATACATCTCACGAGGTCAGGTAGCTCATGCAACTGACAAGGCTTAGGAAGCTCCAAGCATTGCAAGTTCACAATCCCCAATCCCCAAGACTTTATAAGCATGCACAATTGTCGTTGGTAGGAGAGAGACACCGTGCAGCTGCCTGCAAGTTGTGCAGAGCTGGGATGTAAGTTTCAGGAGTCATCACCCATGCTATGATGGGCTTTTTAGTGATGCAACTTGTCTTTGAGTGCCTGTGTCCTTGGAAGTAACCCCAATAAACTCAATGATTCACCAAGAGAGACTTAGATGGGTCGTTTCTTCCGTCTGTCATTTGTGCTCTACCTGGGGTCAACAGGCATTTGTTCTTGTTTCCCCAGGAAAAGTTACAAGACACTTAAAAGGTCCTACTATACTAATATAGCTCATTTGAAAGGTTCCCAAGTGAGTGTTTGAAAAAGCAGATACTCTTCCATGTTGTTGACAGAGGAACTCTGAACACTTGTTAGAGAACTTGTTGCCAACACCTGAATTATCTGTGTGGCACTTTTTTCTCTCCGCCTAGATATTCAAAGAAAGGCAATGGATCCCTAGTTCCCATGGCCTCAGAAGCAGACCTCAAAAGCTTCTCAAGATCACAGACTTTATTTGGGAGATCACAGAACCAGCTGTGAGTGAGTGGAGGTGTAAGAAAAATACAGTGTAACTTTGGGAGCCACTGTGGAATGTACATGTCAGCTACAGTCCCGTCCCATCAGGCATTGCTTAAAGACTGCTCGCGAGGCAAGCAATGCAGGTTTGACATCTGGAAATGGGAACAATGAAAGTGCTCTGTGCAGTGAAGTGGAAAGTGTGGGTGAATGAGGCGAGCCACAAAGCATCTGCTATAAAATCCATCATGGCCTGTATAGACCTTATTGTAGACACGCAGTCAACATTTGCTGAGTGAGAGTACCATTGTGATTCCACAATGACTGTCTTATACATTGGCTTAGAGTCGGCTAACCTTCCTGGACCTGTGCATCTTAGATCCATTGATGAAACCGAATTTCTAGACGTTTAAAGTTTAGTATCCATTCTCTAGAACAACTGCGGTTTTACCAATGAATTGTCTGGAACCCACAGAACATATCAACCCCATCAATAAATCTCTTTATTACTATCTATTTATCAATACTCATAAAATGAAATGATTTGGCTCTCTTCCACATATGGCTTCCCTGAAGAGGGACTTCTAATTTTCAGGCATCAGGTAGGCAAGGCCTTTCCCCACCCCAGCCTAATGGAGTGCTCAGGATTCTTTCCCACATGAACTTTTTTCCTCATGATGGGAGGGAGCCCTCTGGTATCTTTCCTTCTTCTGCTTGTTTGGCTGAACAGCACAGATTTTTTTGGCTAAAACCGCTCCCACGTGTTCTCGCCACACTGGTGGCTGGAGATCTCTGTGACTTCCCATTGTCTTTTAAATAAAGTCTCCCACTGTACCTTAAAAAATGTAATAATTTGGACGATACAAACCTGGTTGTTGTATCTCTGTTTCTATGATGGCTGAGTAGGTAACATGGGTATAAATAAACTTCACAGAAAAGACCCTGCACTTTGAATGTAGTATCCTGGAGAAGGAGATGATGTAGTGGAAGTCTCCCATGCAGGACTTATTTGGACACTGAGAGTGTGCAATCCTAATTTAGAAACATGATATCATGAGGCAGTCTGAATTTCTGCATTGATCAGGGATCACAATGGCTACCTAAGCCGTCATATTTAGAGGGTGCATGTGAATATTCAGCTTTTATGAACCATAAAGCACTGCATATGCCATCAGTATCAGGATAAACGAGAAGTGAGGCCATTCCATGTCGTGCAAACACCAACTAGAATTAAAGGTTGTTTTTGAGTAGAATCTCTTGGCATGAGCAGTCGAGTGCCTTCATCATGGTGGAGGGACATTCAGAGGTCAGCAGGAGGACTGCAACTTGGAAATAATCACCATACAACCAGCCTACGCCCACTTTGCAGAAGCCATGCTCATTTGTTCTGTGAAAGCCTTTATCCCCTTGCTAGGCATCCCCCCATTCTCTGATTTTTTTTTTTTAGGTTACTGTCACTGTCTGATTTAGGTGGACTCTTCCCTGGGGCGAAGCAGTCATTCTGCCACAGGGGTTCCCTCACAAGTCACAGAGCCCAGTGAGGCAGGGGTCACCCATTTGTCCTTGTGGAGAGTTGACTAGGGATGTGGTTTTCTGTTTGCTGAATAGTGAATATTGGAGAGGCGAAAGATGTTCAAAGCATTATTTGAACTGGATGCTACGTTGGCCAGAAAATGCCCCACTAAAGAATTTTCTGTGCTAAGTAGTTGTGTCAGAGGGACAGGTGATGTGCTGGTATGAAACTGTTCTGTGTGAGCTACTTTTCGAGATCTCTGACAGTGCAGGGAAGCTAGCTCACTGGGCTCCACATAGATTTTCCAGCTATACACAGATTCTAGTGAAGCTGAACTTGAACTCCACATAGCTTCTAACTCGTCTCTAAATATATGCACACTGAACATTAGGAGAGAGAATCACTAACAAAACACTGAATTTGAAGAGTCAGTAGGATGAATATTAAAAAAAAAAATATCCTCATCTCACAGGTCCCAATGATACCTGTCAATTAGTGCTAGCAGATAAAGTCTGGGCAATTCATGTAATAACAGCTTCACCATTTCCATAGGGCTTTCTTACATATTACCTGTTTGTCTCATTGAATGTTGTCCCAAATTTTGAAAGCTAGTGGAAAAAGTTTTATTTTATTTCCTGTTCTTCAGGACTCTTCTGTCTGATAGTACTCTGGTTGGAAAGAAAGAAAGGAATGGGATTTAGCCTCCTGCTTCCAGGTTTTTTGAGACTTCTGTTACACACCACTTGAATCCTGGGAGAAAGTGGGGGTGTCTGGGAATAGCTGAAGTCTTCCATTTTTAGTAAGGAGGCACCATTGGGTTTGTGAATTTTATCTTCTTCTAGAGCGGTGCTTCTTAGCCTCCATTGCACATTAAAACCATCTGGGGAGATTTTAAAGGCTACCTTTGCTGGGACTTCACCCCGAACCAATTAAATCCAAGTCTCTGTGGGCTGGCCTTGGCATCTGTATTTTTCAAAAGCTCCCTGGGTGATTCTAATATGTAGCTAGGGTTAAGATTAGCCGCTTTAGAGTAATAATCAACAAAACTCTGAATGCGCTTTTCCACTTTTAAATCACTTTGGGAATATAGTAATAAAAAGTCCTAATAGCTTACTCATTGTGGCCTCAGAAGATGGGCCCTGTCCTTGGTCCTTAGGAGGGATTCTAATTTATCCAGAGATTGACTGGCAGATGACAGGGTAAAGACACACTGAATGTTTACTGTCTGATTCAGTAACAGCTGTCAGTTCAGAAGATGTGGGTAAATAAATTACATTCTGATCCCTTCACACCTTTTAATTATGTGATTGTAATACTTACACTATTAATGACCAGAAAATTAACATCATTGACAGTGATGTCAACATCCACCAATTGCTTTTCTTTATTAAATAACAACTGGTTAGTTGTCCTTCCCTCATCTTATCCAAATAATTATGAATCATTTTATTAATTTCAAGATTTGAATGCACAACACTCTTTGAGAAATGTTACCAAATGTTACCTTTGCAGGAATAAATATATGTGGATGGAAATTTTTATATTTCTTTCCAATTTTGAGGAGCTGGGAAAATGGATTAATGGTTAAAGACATTTGCTTTCAAAGCCTGTGAACCAGAAAGAGTTCAATTCCCCAGCAACACATGTAAACCTGGATGGGCATTTGTTTGCAGTGTCAAGAGACCCTGGTGTGTTTGTGTGTGTGTGTGTGTGTGTGTGTGTGTGTGTGTGTGTGTGTGTGTGCACATGTGTCTACACTTATGAAAGCCAGAGGACAAGCTTAGTTGTCCTTCATTATCTATCTACTTTTCCTCTTAGAAAGAGTCTCTCACAGGAGTGGAACTTGCCCATTGAAGCCAGTGGGCTCTAAGGAGCCACCTGTCTCTGCCTCCCAGCACTAGGTTTACGCGTGTGCACCTCCATGCCTGGTTTATTTGTTTCATTTTGTTTTGTTTTTTTGTTTTTCAAGATTGGGTCTTGCCCAATCCTGGGCTGACCTGGAATTCACTATGTAGTTTTAGGCTGGCCTTGAACTCATGGTGATCTGATCCTCCTATTTCTGCCTCCCAAGTGCTGGGATTAAAGGCTTGTTTATTTAACGTGGGTTCTGGGTCCAAATCAGCGCGTCATGTTTTTGAGGCGGCAGGTTACAGAGGGAACTATCTCCCAGACCTTAATGTTTCTTTTATGAGGAATTATTTGAACCCTTATACTTGTCAACATTTGTGTAAATCTTAGGATCACAAAAACCAATTTCAATGTATTAGCCCCTGAGAGAAATATGATAATATGGGGATCAGACAGATTGATGCTTTGTTGAGAGTGGTTAATCAGTTTTCTCAAAACAACAATAAACAACAACAAACATCAACAAGAAAAACTTTGGTCTTGAATTTCCAAATCATTTTTTACATCACGTTCAAAGGCATATGTTTTCCACATTTTATTTATTTATTTATTTATTTATTTATTTATTTATTTATTTATTTAGTGAATGGGAATGTTTATGAACTGAAACTTTTTGGGTTTTCTTGTGAGCACTGTTTCTGGTAACTTTGTGTTTTATCATTGAAGCTATTTTGCTGACAATAAAATATGGTACTCTGTTTGCTGCATTTTATTTCCTTTGTGAAAATTTATCGAGGGGCCAACCAACACATCGATGATGCCTTTGACAGTTCTCCATTACCCAGTGCTCCCATTTACGATGCCTTTCCCAGTGTCTATATTCCACTTCTAGATGAACAAAATAACCAGAGAAGCCTGATTTAATTTGATCATACTATTTTGAGGAAAAATATTAATATCAACTACTCTGTATCTTTTCTAAATAATAGATCTGCAGGGCAGATAGAAATTAAAAAAATGATCATTATGGCACATAGGAATACAGCTATATTAAGGGCACTGGAGTTATTCTGAGAATTGATTTTAAAGGGTGACAGGTAGCCCATAACTTTACATAACCATCAATTAAATGATCTTTCTGTGCCCACTTACTGAGTCGGTCCTCAAATGGGGGTTAGTGCCCGGTGGCCTTAATACATTGTAACCCAGTGGCCTGATATAATTAATGTCCCTCCCTAAGCAATCTGCTTTCCATTAGACCATGGCTAGGTCACTGAACAGAATAGAGCCCAGTGAGTTACAGGATCATATTTCATTAATTTTGATTTTTCCCTATTGTTACAGGACCTTTGAATATTAAGGCTTAGTCTGATCGGCAAGCCACACTGTTATATGAGAGTCATTTTTCACATTTCCCCCTCATGACATATAAAAATGGAAAAGCCTGACATTTAAATATTTATACATATAATTTCTGGTTGTAGAATCGGATGATTTGGGATTGTTATTTTTACACTGTCAGGGATCATCTTCAAAGAGTGTTTGCCAAGAGAGCAGTCTTAGTAATGTGTACATTGGGCTACTACACCTGCAGCACTTGTAGTAGATTCTGTGCTTAGAAAAGGAAGGAAAAAGCTCCAAAGACAGGTCCTTCCTAAAACTTAGCAGCCTGCTCAGCAAAAGCCTTGTTTTCACGTGTCTTCCTATAGCTGTGTCTTTTTAAGATGCAACAATCTTTAAAAGGATGTTTTCTCGCCCTGTACACAAAAGCCATCACTTCAAAAGCCGTTGATTAATTTGAACACAATCAAGGGCATATGAGATAGTTGTCATTTAGCAGCCAAAACAATCCGATGCCAACTGCAATAAACCCATCAGCTGTCACCGAGTCAAGCTGTGAGAAAGACGACCACGATTACAAGCAATACTTTCCTTCAGTGGTTCCATAATTTCAATTTTTTTTGTTACGTTTCCAGTTCTCCAATAGTTCTACTAAGAAAGCCTTTGTAGAGAAACATTTCCCCCAGGGGTTACTATCAACAACTTAGTGTATTGGTTTTTTTCCCCATCATTGATTCCGGCATACAAGCTCATCAGGCAAGAAATATTGTGATTACAGACATATATAAATTATTTAAAGGGGCCCAGCCAATCAAAACAGAGATCTAAGTGACTATTTTCCTCTTGATGCCTTTATAACTCCTACTCAAAAAGCAAATTTCTGATTGATAGGATAGTTTTGAAGTTACTTCAAAAAAGACCTTTTTTTTTTTTTTTCGGAATTGGGAGGAGTGTCTCAATGTGAACTGCTCATGTACTTCAATGATAACTCTTTTCTGACAACTTTACAGAGGAGACAGAAAGTGACCAAAACAACAACAAGCAGGGTGTAGGAGAAAGAGAGAGAGAGAGAGAGAGAGAGACAGAGACAGAGAGAGACAGAGAGAGACAGAGACAGAGGGGGTGCAAGGCAGGTAGATAATTATAGATAATTAGGGTCTATCCTGAGAAAATATTCTTTTTTAATATTTTATTTATTGATTTTCAAGCAGAGAGAGAGAGAGAGAGAACACACCAGGGCCACCACCTTGTGGGTCTGGCTTATGTGGGTACTGGGAAATTGAACCCTGGGACTTAGGCACTAAAGGCGAGCACCTTAACCGCTGAGCCATCCCTCCAGCCCTGAGAAAATATTCTTGCATTCAGTATTTCCCTATATATCTGAGCTCTGGCTAAGAAAAGTCATCACTGTTGAATAATGTTACCCAAACAAGTCTCATTTCCTGCCCGTTTTCACTCATGCCTTCCAGTGGAAATTCCTGGCGCTCTGCTGACAGACACTATCATGCTTGAGTTCATATTTTGAACGTCACCTGCAAGAAACAAAATGCTAATCACTTCTCCCCTGTCTCCATTAAACCTTCACTGAATTTTGAGTTTTTCTTTCTTTTTTTTTCTGTCTTATTTTGAACATATATTATTTTCCTCACTGTTTACATATAATTGTGTATCAGATTCTAAATCTAATAATCATAGTATAACTCATTTTAGATTGATTCTGGAGAAATATCTTTTCTTGAATTATGTGGGAAAATTAGTCCTGTGTACTCAAATCGAACCTAGAAGGAAGGCTCAAACTTCCTAGGTGCTGGCAAAGGTATCCTCCAGAGTTGCCAGAAGCAGATGACTGAAATGTGGAAATGCAATTTGAATCATGCTTTCTTCCACTTCAGAGGATATTTTGGTGAGTGTCATACATACTTCCTATACAGTCAGCTGGGGCCAGAAGCTAATCCCATGACTTGGTTGCATTACTGGGTAAGCGAACATATACATATAAAATAATTCCAAACAATATGGAGAGTAAATGGATGAATTAATTTGTTAAAGATTTGATTCCACAAATTAAGTAAACAAGTTTGTTTTTACTCCCTATAGAAACTTGTCAAAATAGCAATGTGCATCTCATTTAACCTATACTGATCTCACTCTCCAATGGAGATTCTGTTTGGATTTTTCAGAAGGCAGTGAGAGAGCCATGGTCAACCCAATTCCACCCACAAGACACAGTATGATGGTGGATATCCAGGCAAGAGATGAACCACCCCAGGCCTATCATGTAGGTCCCAAATGAAATCTGTAAGAAAGTGGTGTGATAAACAAGAGACCTATCACCACAGCAAGTCAGATAACCCAGGAAAGATCACTGAGACAAACACCAACAAAATCCCACACAACCCAAAGCAGAAGTTCAGAGACACTTATAATCTCAACAATAAAGCAGATTTAAAACTCGCCCACCATGACTCAGGGAACTGAGTGGAAGAGGAGACAGAAAGATTGTAAGAGCCATGGTGGGGGAGAATATCCAGAGACATGGCCCCCATCAACAACAACGCACATAAGGGGGGAACCTGGCTACCTCCTGTGCTATTCATGACTCCCACCCCATGGACTGATCAAGTACACCCACCAAAGAGGGCCCCCAGTGGGTTGGGGACAGGGAGGAGGGAAATGAGGGTACCATCATAAGATTTGCTCATACAATGTATCTAATTAAGGAAAATAAAGATATCAAAAAAAGTATGGGGGCTGAGAATGGCTCATTGGTTAAAGATGCTTGCTTGCTTGCACAGGATCTAGATAAAGCCAGATGCAAAGTGATGCCTGCATCCCAGTGTTTCTACCACAAGCTGTGTAGCCAGGAGAATCTAGAGTTCACGGATCAGCTAGTCTGATGTGTCTTTACAGTCTTGTCATTTGCAGGTATTGACAAGAGACCTGTTTCTCAAAGAAGGCGGAACACAGACACCTGAAAATGGTCCCCTGACTGCCACATTTTCACCATGTCATGCGTGCCTACATATACACATGCGATAAAGATTACTCAAATTAATTGTAGTTTCTCCCCTTAAAATGACTTTTCTTTCAAGACTTTTTAATGGAGCATACTATTCCCACCATCTTTTATGACTATATTTCCACAGACTTCCCTAAGAAATAGAAAATCTATCCAATTATCGTCTTTATTACAAAATTTGAGAACTTTAACATGTCAGAAACAAGAGATTACAAATTCCCTTTAGTTTGGCAAGTGATTTCTCTCTTCCTTTGTCTGTTTAGAGGAGTTTTTCTTTCACTGAGTGAGAAAATTTCTGTGGACAAGTAAATTTTGGAGAGTAGCCAGGAGTAGATACCAGAGGAAGAGAAAGAGCTCCTAAGATATCAGAACCTGGGGAGACGAGGCATTCTCACACAGTGACAATTTTCATGTGAAAAATAATACATTGTCTCTAGCCTCCTGCTCAGTTATCAAACCCTTTTGTTCCTCACTTCTCATTAGCTAATGAGATGTGTAAAATAATTTTGACCCCTGAAATCTTAAGCACAGGAATATTAGCGGTTATGATATTGTACTTTGATTCTCACTATATCATGGTCATGTAGCTGAATAGACATGAATCACAAAGGACCAATTTATAAGATCAGCCTGTGTGAAAAAATAAAATACTGGATGCTCCAGGGTCACTACTATTCTTCAGTTATGTGTGGATCAAATCTTTTCAGTGATTTCACAGAGTAGACCCTCAAGAAATGGTTTTCACTACCCTTGCTTCCCACTGAAGTTCTCCATATCATTGGAATCTCAGGTCATGTATGCTATCCCATTTAAGGTCTGATAGAGAGAGTTAAGTATTTCTCATGCAGAAATCACATATTGGCAAATGTAGCGAGACCATACATTTATACATACATATACCTTTGTGTATATGTATGTGTATATGTGTATACATATTACCATACTTCTCTTCAATTTATAAGTATTTACTTAGTGCTCCCTAGTAGTAAGCACTCTGCTAGGTGCCATGGAATTTTAATGAATAATTAAGAGATCTGTATCCTTAAGGTATCTATTGTAGACAAAGAATTATAATGCATGATATAATGTGAGCATTGTGACAAAATACCAAAAGGACATTCAAATGGAAAAGTGTTGCTTTTCTTTATTATTCTGTTTTGGTGTGTGTGGTTGCATGCTTGTGTAAGGGTGGGTGCTTGAGTGTGTGCAGGTACACATACACATGGGTGTGCAGACATGTGGTCAGAGGTTGATGTCAGGTGTCTTCCTCAATTGCTCTTCACTTTATCTACTGAAACAGGTTATCTTACTGAAACCAGAGCTCACCAAGTAGGCTACATGAGCTGGCCAGCTTTCCCTGGGGATCTGCAGGTTTCTGGGTCTTGAGTACTGGTTATAGGCACATAAAACCCCACCTGACTTTTACATGGTGCTGAGGGTCTCAACTCAGTCCTTCACACTTGAGAGGCAAAAGCTATGTGAACTGTACCCCTGCAGTAGTTCCAGGTTTGTTTTTTAGCCACTTTCACCTTGGTCTGTAGGAGGGAGCAGCAGAAAGGCCATGTTGGCTACAGATCATTGAGATGCGGGGAGAAAAAGCTATTGAGGTAAAGAAGTGCCCATGTGTTCAAGGAACAGAAGGAGACACAGTTTGACCACGTGAGAGAGTAGAAAAGGAAAACTGTTATGAGACCTTGTCATCACCAGAACTACTCTCTACAGGTGGCTAGCGTCCTCCATCTGGACAGCGCAGGGAATAATCTACCTGAATCATAAGTAGAACTGTCCAGCCCAGAAAAACAGGCACAAATATAACACTAGGGCTATTTATATTCCTCTTCTCTCTAAAGTTTTAAAAACATACACTTATATCAGATTTTCTTTTGATCATAGGTTGTGTTGAATAAGGTGAAAATTCCATAAGATGCAATAATAAAACAGGCAACAATCTAAAATACATGAGGGAAAAATGGGATGCACTAAGCCACATGTGCTGACGGTGATATTCAAGAAAAGCTTAAGCCAATAATGAAAAAGACCCCAACATTAATTTTCTACCTGCAGCTCATGAGAAAGGGATATTGATTCAAAGAACAACACCCCAAGGTCCCCATTAGAACGTGAAAATACAGCTGTGTTGTTTTCGCTATGGGATTGCGTGATTTCTTTGCAAATATTTAACTTATGGTTCTGTGAGCAATGGCACATGGTGTGAAGAAAACAGTACAGCCAAAGCTGGTGTTAAGTGGGTGAAGGCATTTTGTCCCAAACTGCTGCCAGTATTATTTAGTTCCATGGGCTTGTCTTCAGTAATCATGGACACCAAGCACATACTGATATTCTTTGTACTTTTGTTGTGTGAGTATCTGATGAAATTCAAATAGCCCAAATTGAAACTTCTGCTTCTTGATTTAATAAGAATTTAAAAAGTCTTTTATCTCATCAAACAAAAATGAGGCCATATTGTTCTAAGCAATAAGATATTGCACTTGAATGGTGTTGGACACATTCTTGATTTGTCTGGAAGACCCGGTCAATGGAGTGGGAGTGATCCAGACTTAGTTAGGAGGAATTCTGAGCCTTTTTCCCCGGATGCTTCCAGGCATCCCAACTTTGGACTGCACCCATCTCGAGATGGCCTCTCACTGATGGTGTTTTGACTTACAAGTTTTCAACTGGACTAGGGTGCAAAGTGGTACACACTTAGTAGAAACTGTGCTTGGACTTTTGACCTCTTCCTAGGATACCAATCCTGTGGTGAGATACATTCTCATGATGCTGGCTGCAACCTGGAGTCATCCAGTGACTGGTTGGAGGGTGCAATCAGGAACACATAATGACATTTGCAAAAAATGACCCAGTTTAGGGAGGAAATTCCTTCAAGGAAATTCAATGCCTTGGGTGCATTGAGGACAGCTAGCTGGTGACATAGTGGACAGGCACACTAGGGTTGGCTTTGACCTATGTTCCATTCAAGCGTTCATTCTCAGAACCACCTGATGGTAGTCCAGTTTTGCTGTTTGTATTCCTTAGACCAGGAAACTGAGGATACAGGAATGAAGAAAACTACAACCATAAAGACCATAGGGCTAATGTTTGTCTTGACAAGTTTCAGGTCAGCCTGGGCTACAGTGTGAGAATCTGTCTCAAACACAAATCTATGTGCAAGGGATATGACTGAGTGGTAAAGGTGCTTTCTTCAAAGCCTACTGACCTGGGTTTGAGTTCGCTTGCCAAGCCTGCAGGCTTGGGTTCCATTCTCCAGTACCCACATCAAACCAGATGCATATTGTGCTGTGCAGTGGCAAGAAGGCTGGTTCTCTCTCTCTCTCTCTCTCTCTCTCTCTCTCTCTCTTTCTCTCTCTCTCTCATAAATGAAAACACTAAAAACATTAAATTTAATTAAAAAATACACCAACCACATAACAAAATGCCAGGTGTGATCAACGGGAAATGAGTAGTGAGATGCGGGTTGAATTTTGTCCATTGGTCTGTGACCTGCTCATCAAAGGCTGTGACAATGAGAAGCACTGGAACACAAGGGTGGTAGGTGCCAGCTAAGGTGAGGTCAAGACACGTAGTGTAGGTGGGAGAGGACACGGTGAGTGGAAGTAAGCTAGAGCTCACGACAGGAACAAAGGGGCTGAGAGCATCAGCAGGCATTGTCAACAGGAGAAAAGCCAAATGTGGTGAGGAAACGGCCATGCAAATCAACTGAAAGATATGAATGAACACATTGTGAGTTAGCCGTGAGGCTTTGGGAACACATGTGCTGAGACACATTTTAATGTCTGACCGCGGATGCTCTTCCACTCCACACCCAATGTCAAGCATACAGCTCTGAGTTAGAGCTCGCAAAAGACCGAGTTTCCACAGGTTTGTTTTTCACAGTTGCAATGTTTCCCAAGACTCACTTTTGGCTGAGAGATATATATTCAGAAGCACACAAATGAGACTGATTTGCTTCTTAATTTAGATTTTCTGAGTCTGAGTTTCTGAACACTTCAACTCAGCAGCACCCTTCATCCTATGCTGGCTGCTCACTCCCAGTCTCCAGGATGGGTGGCAGAGACGGTGTCCCTGGTTAAGCAGTCACTTTGAAATGGTCCAAAAGCAGGCAGGCTACATACACTTGAACCAGCCTCCTCATTCGCTCATATAGCCAGCAATCAAGCTACCCAAATTCACGGGGGGGGGGTCATTTTCATTCTGTGGTCCTTCACTTTTGCTCTGTCACTCCATGAGTGCCCAGGACTCTAGCCAGTGTCCCCTTAGTGCTTAGTAAGCTACTCTCCTCCTGTCTTCATAATATCAAATAGACATGTTTGCCTCTCCCTCTTGCCCTATTCCCGAATCAGGCCCTTGGGGAAAGGGATCTTATTGTATACATAGTCTCTTCCACTTCAGTTCAAGTATCTCAAGTTTTTAATTTTTACCAAATATTTTTAGGTTCTGTTTTGTGTAGAGATACGTCAATTCTTCATTTTTCTGCTTTGATTTTTTTCATTCTTCCCTCTCCTCTCTCACTCCTTATCTATGTTCTGTTCCTACTCAGATTCTGTACGTGGTTAAATCCTAAATTCTTTCTATGGAAATAGAGCCACATTTTTAAGTGAGATTCTTTACTTTAAAAAAAAGATTTGGGAACATTAATATATGAACATATTGCAAATTGAGCATATTCTCATTGTGTTATATGCTTCTGATGCCTGCCACACCTATTTCACAGTAGAGCCCTCCTCGGTAGGGTTATCAGTGATATCTGTGGGATTCATCACGTTTCATAAAAAGTCCATCATGTTATTTATGTTCAAAGAAAGTTGCTATAAATTCTCTACTCAATATCTTAAGGCATTTATTCTTAAGTAAACTATACCTTTGGTATTTCAAGGTTAACACAGGCTTAAATATATACTTAAAAATCTGCCTATCTTAAGTAAAATGTTGTGTATTAATTAACTGAAGCACTGATCACATGGTTCTCTTTTTCTATCTTTTTAATTTGTGTATAATTTACCTGCCCTATTTTGAAAGAGAGACTTAAAATGTCCACACACACACACACAAAAAGAATTATCTTTTGGTGCTGGAGAGGTAACTCAGTGATTAAAGGTTTCTACTCACAAAGCTGGCTGGTCCAGATTCAATCCAGAGCAACCCATGGAACGCTGGACAGACAGAAAGACAGAAAGCTGCAGCCAGGGATGCTGGCAGGCCCATCCACACTCATGCATTTGTAAAGAAATTATTTTTAAAATAGTGCTTTTACTTTGGTTCTTGTATTTCTTGCTTTTTCAATAATTGTGGAAAATGGTCTAGACAATATTAATATTGCTAGAATGGTCCCTTTATAAATTTAGCATTTCATCATTATATGATCCTTTGTATCTTTTTATAATGTTCTTAATCTTAAAGCTTAAATCAGCATCGCTGCTGCTTTTCTTGCTTTGTTTTACATATGTGAAGCACCTGTTCCCCTATTCTTTAGTTTTCACTTCTCTTTCACTGTTTCCGATGTGCTTCCTATAAGAAGAATAAAGCAGTGTTTGCTTCTTAACTCTCCAAGGTCTCTCTGTCTTTTAACGAAAGAAGGTCCTTTATGCTTGGTTAACTTCATTCCTCTTGCTTGTTGCTATGCCATTATATATTTGCTTTCTAAATGCTCTTTCTTAGTTTTTCAGCTTTCATTAAATTACGGATTTCTTCTACACTTGTTTTTTAAATATTGAAGGTTCTACTCTAATTTTCTAGGTAAGTGTTCTGCAAGGGAGAACACTTCCTGTGAAAGCATGAGGACGCAGGTTCAATCTCCATAAAAGCCAGGTTTATATGCTTCAGCCCCAGTGTAGAAACAGAGACAGGAGTGGGTGCAGATAGGAAGATCCCTGGGGCTCATCAGCCAGTCTAACTCAAAACTGTCAAACTCCAGGTGCTGGGAGAGACTCTGTCTCAGGGAAGTGATGTGTTGGAACGGTAGAGGAGGATATCTAACATCTTTCTCTGGCTGCTGAGTGTGCACACACAGCATAATTAGCTACACATGTGTCTATCTTGCACATATACACCTAACACACACACACATTTTGCAACTACCCTCCTCTTTTTATGTCTCTTTGAGACTTGAGGATTCCTAACCTTTCCCTCTGTGTCTGTCCTTGCTCTGTGCTCCCTCACAGGACTCGGTAGAGATTACTGACTTTCCTCTCCCAATTGTAATGTTTATTGAATCTAACAAAATGTTTCTTCCTTACACTGATACTTTTTATATTCTGGAATACCATTAACTGGTTATTTGGATCTCACTTCCTGGCACCTTCACTCAAATTTTCATTTTATTTGAGAGAAACGCCATTTCTTGAAGTCTGCTGACTCCACTCTCAACACTGACTTTCTTCAGTCTGTTAGGATTTTAAGTTATAAAACACATACATACGGTGTGCTGTGCTTGTTGCCAACTTGTTTTATTGGTTTTTGTAGTGTACTTGATTTTAATTTACTCATTTTATTCTTCAATGGTCCACAGAGTCATAGCCTCTTTCTTCTAAATGTTCTGTGGGTTTAGAGGGTCATCTTGTGTTTGATTGCTTCTTCAGACTTTGTACTCACTGTTCCCTCTTCCACATTGCCTACTGATGAGATTAGTACCAATATCAGAGACCCCATAGAGACAGGATCCATCTACTCTGTGAGCTTGCATGGGAATGGTGGCTGTGATGACATCATGAACCCTGAGTAGATGCTAACTGCAGCACATGGATGTTTAGACTTCACAGCCTCCAACATTACATGAAATAAGTTCCTCTTGTCTTGTGATCTAACCAGTCTAGGTTAGCTATTGTGTAACATCCACGTGAACAGACAATAAGTCAACACATTATTTCTGAAGGAGACACAGACACTCCTCAGGATATAAAAGGTAGAACCCTCTTCCCCATGGACTGCCTGTCTACTGTAGGAAGCAGTCACTGACCCCAGACCAAGCACTTCACTAACTCTTCATGTGGGTAGCCTGAGGGCCTTAGTCCCTTTCTTGGCAGGGTTATGCTTGGTTTGGGAGGCCAGAAAAGACATTTTAAAATAATAATAATAATAATAATAATAATAATATTTTATGCCATAATTCTGACCCAGGAATGGATCTCATCCATATTCAAGGAATGGTGCTATCCACACTCAAGGAATGCACATGGGACCTCAGCAGAATTCCTCTGGAGCCCCATGTGACAGCCTGTCTGACATCTCGTGGAGACAGAACACTATAATTTAGATGAAAGGAAGGGGGATGCTAAGCTTGAACTGCTGCCTCCAAGAATCCCCCTACATGAAACTCTTGATGACATATATAAAAGTCTCCTTGGTTTTATCTCTGTAATATAACTCTTCACATAGATAATCTGTCGTACTATACAGGTACTATAGTAATTCACAAAGTCAGAAATTCTGAATTTAAATTCTCTCAAAGTTAAACACATTAGTTAAAAATATTAAGATACGATTTGTATTAATTTTCTTATTCTTAGAACAATGATCTGAAATTCTCTACCAGCTATATTAATTTTATTTTTTAAGACAGCAAAGAAGCTGGACTGATGTATGTCATTTGGTCTAAGCTTAAGTTCATAGGATCAAGAGGAAAAGAAAGAAACCAAAACAAAAATGTTAACTTTACCCAACTACAATTTGTTGGTGTGTGTGTGTGTGTGTGTGTGTGTGTGTGTGTGTGTGTGTGTGTGTGTGATGCATGCACTCCTGAGTGCAGATGTGGGTCCCTCATGGGCATGCCTGCAGAGACCAGAAAAGGATGATGGATGTTCTTCTCCTTTCTTTTTCATTTTGTTTTCCTGAGACAGAGTCTCTCACTGAACTGGGAGCTCACCACTTTTCAGTTAGACTTTCTGCCTAGAGAGCCACCGTGCATGTATGGCCATGCCAGACTTTAAGAGAGAATGCTGGTCCTGGTCTTTGCACAGCTAGTACTCTTAGCCACTGAAACATATCCCTATTCTTGTTTTTTAAAGAAGAAATAGCAAAAGATAGTATTTTCCCTAAATATTAAAACTTTCCATTTAATTGCCTTCATTTGGTTTTTGTAAGGTTAACAAAATAATTATCTAGATATTTCGAACAATGAAATAGAGGTTTTTGTAGCCTCCCAGGGAACACATAACATATTCTCTTGATGAAATTGCTTATCATAACTCTTCAAAATTGAACAAAGAAATTTCCAAAATTTCGGAAGGAAGCAGTATATCTAGAAATAAATAAACCTTAATTATCACTTCCGAGGGGGCATAATTGAGAACTATGTGGTACATTTCAATGCTATCCCAAGCAGGTATATTTAACAAATGTAACAGCAAGAACATGTGATATATTCACTGGATACATAAATAAGAATAATTAGGAAGAAAGGTATTCAGTACCCAGGATAGAAAAATAGCCTGTCAGTGATTATTTCAATTTTCAAGGCTGTTATCTCTAAAATATTCTGTAGTACATATTCATATGGTTATAGGAAGGACATTTGGTTTGGCAGACAGATATCTTGAGTCAAAATAATTCAACCTACTCCAAATCTCTAACTGCTTGCTGCATTTTCCCCATATGGCATTCCTGCCAGGCTCCCAAAACCATCTCATCCAAATTTGGACACATTTTCTTCCATCCATTCTTTCCTCATAACTCATCTTTTCTCCAGCAATCATTCTCCGTATTGATATTTCTCCATATTGATATTTCTATTTAGTCATCCAAACAGGAAACACTACAAAGGTACTTTGTCTTCCTGAATTCTATAGATTCCAACCAATTTGGACCACTTGCCTGTCCCTGAACATCCCAGGTTCCTGGCTTTGCATAAAATTTGCATAAACTCTTGCTGATGAGCACCCCTCATCTGAAGTCTAAAATGCTCCAAAAAGTGAAGGCTTCTTGGATTTCAGACTTTCAGATGAGGAATGCTGTACTTGTGCTATTCATTCAGCTACTGACATCACCACATATTGTTGTTTCCTCCTGGGGAAATGAACACTCCTTCTTCAGGATGCACTTAAATGGTCAATGTCCCTGAGTGTGTGTTACCATGAGTTTCCTAATTGGAATCATAATTCTGTTCCATGTGCTTTCATGGATCCTGGTTTTTAATAGTTATTTTTCCCATGCATACATTTATTAGTTTTGCAAGTATGTTTCTTTTACAAATCGTACATTGCTATGATTAGAAGCTGTGTCTCAAAATATCTTCTCATTATTCAAAGTCATGTTTATTCCTGTTTCACATTTGTACAGACAGACATCCGCAGATTAAGTACTTTGCCCATAGTCAGATGACTAGTAGATAGAGCTGTTGAGCAAGATGGATGGCTTGAGGTTCTTGCTGCATTTCCCTCAACAATAAAGGACAAGAAATAACTCTCTCATGGGAGTGCTTAAGACACAGTGTTGGGATGTCATTGGACTGTTACAGAGAAGATGTGTAGAATGGAAAGATGTGATAGTCTTATAAAGAAGAGAGCTAAGTACACTAGATCTGTGTTTTTATGCAACATCAACTCTGACCCAAGGGACCTCACTTGGAGGGATAAACACAAGAAGAGGCAGCCCCAACACTGTTCACCTATGCCAGATACCTGAGTCATTTGGTTAGAGGAAAAATCAAGATTCTTTCAGTCTGTGAGCTGATTATAGTGAGTAGTAGATTTCAAGTCTTCATTGACTTGGAGAAAGAACCCAGACCATGTATGCCCTCCTCTACCCAGGCTACAGCTACAAGTGCCATCTGAAAACCAGGGTCCTATGAAACAGTCAGCTGGTAGCTGTCCCTAATAGCTATGATGGTATAGATCTGATGAACAACCAAGAGGCCCTGGCTACCTTCTCACAGTCCTAGTACATAGTACCTAGAGGTGCCAACCAGTGTACTCCACTAAAGGAACTTTCTCTTATTTGGTGGTAAAATCCTTGAAGCCTAGACTCCTTGCACTGGAAGATATTACCAGCATTAAATACATGGTTACTATATTAAAGCATCTTCTTAGAACTAAAACCAAATGCTGTGTGCTCAAAGGAAACACAAAAAGACATTGCCAGAAGAAAATATTGACTGAAACCACCCTATATAACTAGTGGAGGAAGCCCGTTGATCAAATGCATAAATTCCAATAAAGAAACTTTAAAAACGTGGATAATAAGGTATTATGGTATATCCAAAGAAACAAAATAGCTCACTAACAACACCCCCCCAAAAAAAAGACAAATTAACACATCAAATCAAAATGACTTGAAGCACACAAGAGAGAAGATAGAAAATTCTATGAAATTAGGGAGGCGATTTTTGATTTACATGAGAATTTCACCAATGAGATGGGATCACAAAATATCTAATTATTTATCATCTATCACCCTACCTATGTATCTAAACAGAATGAATAGAATCATGTCTTTACTTATCGATGATAACCTTGAATATAAATGGATGGAATTCTATAATTAGAAGAGATAACTCTATGGATTAAAAAATTGGATCCAATACCATACTGCCTACAAGAAACACACTTACCACTAAATAGTTTTTGCCAGTAAAGACATGCAAGATACATCATGCAGAGAGAGGGAGAGAGAGAGAGAGAGAGAGAGATCAAATAGGTTAAAAAATATTTCAATTCCAAAACTATAAAAAGAGTGAAGAACAAAAATCACTATGTAGTGATAATGCATCAACTCAATAAGAGGTAATAATAATGACAGATATATATTCACCCCATGTTAGAGAACCCAAATTTTTAAAGCACACATTATTGTATCTAAAAGTAAAGACAAAAATTCAATAATAGTATATGTACTTTGATACTTCACTCAAAAAACAATTGATATATTATCCAGCCAAAGGAAAAAACCATCAAAAAAACATTAGAATTAAACTGTATTGAAGCCAAGTGGATCCAATAGACATTTGCAGAACATTTTATCCAAGAACTGTAGGACACACACTATTCTCACCATCACATGGAACATTCTAGGATAACTCAGATATTAGGCCACAAGCCATGGTTTAATGAATCAAAATAAATTGAAATTATAGTATATGTCTTTTTTTTTTTTTTTTGGTTTTTTGAGGTAGGGTCTCACTCTAGCCCATGCTGACCGGAATTCACTATGTGGTCTCAGGGTGGCCTTGAACTCATGGTGATCCTCCTACCTCTGCCTCCCGAGTGCTGGGATTAAAGGCGTGTGCCACCATGCCTGGTGAAATTATAGTATGTGTCTTTTTGATCACATTAAAGAAAAACTCCAAGTCAACAGAAAGAAGAACTTTAGGATATGTCCAAATACATGGAAGTTAAACCAGATTCTTCTCCTGATTGATCAATGGGCCAATAAAGAAATTGAAAAGGAAGTTAAAAAATTCTTTTAACAAATTAAAACACAAACCCAACATACCAAGAGCTATGTGTTATAACAAAAGCAATACTAACCATGGTAGCTTGGGGGGGGGAACCATAATTGTCTACATGAAAAAATTCAAATAAACAACCTAAACAGCAGAAGTCATGAAGACGAATATTATTAACGAAATATTAAGAAAATAAAGACACATAATATCAGTGACAGGTAAACTCACTTTTTAAAGATTCTGACAAACCATTATCCATTCTAATCTCCCCCACAAAAAGAAACACAAAATCAGAGAAGAAAGAGACATCAAAATGATTCTGCACAAGTACAAAAGATTTTTAGGGAAGATTGGAAACAAATATTTGCCAACAAATTAGAAAACCTGGAAGAAAAACAGACACATGTCTGCATAATATGAGCTATCAAATTGGAATCTTAACAGTCCAGTAACAAATAAGAAGAATGAGCAATAAAACGTCTCCCAACAAATGAAAAACCAAGCACCATGTGGTTTCTCTGTTAATTTGTAAAGCTCTTCAACAGGAACTAATGCCAGTTCTTCTCAAACTATTCCAAGGTATTGAAATGGAGAGATTCCTCCCAAACTCAGTTGATGTGGCCAGCATTTCCCTGACATCAAACCCTGGCAAGGACACAGAAGAACAGAAGCTCCGTATGGGAGAAGATGGATAGAATCACATTCCATGAAACACCATAAAATCAAATTAAGTATCTTATTTAAATGATATATATGTCATGATCAAGTGGGATGAATGCCAGGGATCCAGGAACTAGTCAATTTTTACTAGATGATAAACTAATATTTCACATCCATAGAATGAAGGATAAACATTATGACTATTTGAAAGAATTCTGTATCTTTTCATGGTAAAGAAATAGGTATGTAAGTAATGTAATGCAACAGAATCAGATTTAGTTAGAACCATATGACTATAGTAACAAAGGATATCCAAACATGCCAATTTATTTGTGTTTATAGATATCATGGTTTTAATATAGAACAAAAAAGAAGGCTCAATCCAGAAATCACAAAAATTCATAAAGACTTTTGATATGCATGTATACTATAGAAACAACATACCATCATTGTATATCAGTTATGAAATTCAGCAAAAAAATTATTTAAATGACCCCAGTCTCCATAGATACACAAAATTAAAGTACAGTGAAATAAATTTATTTAAGGAAATGAATGATTTCTAGGATAGAAATTATAAAATACTGATGAAAGAAATTGAAGAGGACACAAAATTAGAAAGATATAATCTTTGTATATTAGAAGATTTAACATTATTAAAATGTTAATTTTACTACTCAAAGAGATATATATTGTTAAAGCAATTCCTATAAAAAAGGAATTTATAACAGAAAGAGAAAATATACCCCTAAATTATTTGTATACTCATTGAATATCCAAATAGCAAAAACAATCCAAATTTAAAGAAAGAATATGATTTGAGACATTATAATACTTCATGTTAAAATACTCTGCAAAGCAATAATAATGAAAACAGCATGGTTCTGGCATAAAACCCAACAGAATCCAATGAAATTGAAAAGACAACATAAATATCAATCCATGTATTTATTTCCAACTTATTTTCAACAATGTCAGCAAGGAAATATATAAAAGAAAGTCACTTCAATAATTGGTGAAGGGAAAGCTGGTTATCCATACACAGAAGAAAATGAAATAGACCCCTATTTCTCACCATATTAAAAAATCACCCCCAAATGGATGAAAAACTTAAATGCCATACTTACTACAAGTTATGGAAAATCAGGAAGCTACCCCAGGACATTGGTGTGGGTAAAAATTTCTTTGAATATGACTCCAAAAGCACAGATAAAGGAACAGCAGGGTGAAGACACAATGTGCAGAATGAATAAACAAATACTCAGAACCATCCATGTGACCAGGGTTATACTTCTGGGAAATAGAAAGAAATCTAATGTCTAAACAGCAATCAGACTAAAACATGGGTGATCTGACTGGACATTTCTCCAATGAAGGTATCGGAATGAACAAAAACTCTATGATAAAATCTAAACACTGCTAATTTTCAGGGAAATGCAAATGGAAAAAACCCAATGAGAGAAGTGAGCTTCAGTGAGGACCAGTACGGACAGAAAGATGGAGCTAACCACTGGATAAGGATGCAATTTGGTTATGCCATGTTGCAAAGAGCAGGACCAATATGAAGGTTTGTTTCTCTGGCGAGTTCCCTAAGTCTTGGGAGCAGCTCAGCCGTGGGCCCTGGGGCTCAGTTCTGGCACTGAGACCTTGACACTGTCTGGTGAGGCTTGATCTTAGACATGAATGCAGGACTCCATCAAAGGTAACAAAATGGCTAAAAAACTTAGGGAGGAAATGGAAAATAAAGACACAGGCGAAAAAGAGAAAACAAATGCCCCCCTGGAGGAGCTCCCCCAGTGTACAGTGATGCTTGAATGAGAGATGCTCAGAAGAGAGCAGCTGTGGGGTGCCCGAATGTTCCCAGGAAAGAGCACACTGTGTGCTGGAAGACGAACAAGGAAACTGGGATTAAGGGACTCCTCTAGACCAGAATGGACAGGACCCAGTATGGATAAAGCAGAGGAAAAAAGGAAGGCAAAAGGAGCAAAAGAAAGATGGGAAAAGAAAGAGAAGGCAGCCAAGGGTCTGGCCTGGTACACGTAAAAACAAGAAAATGCCAAAGCGGACAGGTGTTTGATTAGAGTTCAAACACTGATTTCATCTCTCATTAAGTAGAAGCTATTTGTCTTCATATTTTAATCTGATCCTTTTTCCCCCCTGCAATTTAATACCAAAATAACTCCTTCAGTTTGTTTTGGAGATTTGAGTAAAATATTTTCTTTAGGGAAAAGACACCAGCTACCATATGATCAAGCAGTCTCACTACCCGGAATATATTTAGAAATTGAAGCTAATATGTTCAAGAGACATATGTACTTCCATATTTCTTGTAGCATTGCTCAGACTAATATAAATCTAGGATGAATCTGGGTGTCCATCGACAGATGAACGGACAAAGAAAATGTGGCTTATCTACACAAAGAGCTATTACTGAGCCACAGAAGGAATGGGATTCTGTCATTTGTACCAGCATTAATGGAACTAGAGGATATTATGGACAATAAAATAAGCAAAGGCACATGGAATAGGTCGCATTTTTCTACCTCACATGTTAAAGCTAAGATATTCAACTCAAGGAAGTTTACTAGGTGTTGTAGATGAAGTATTGATAGAGAGAAAATGATTAATAGCCAAAGGCTACAATTGGACAGGAGGGATGACTTTTTCCCTTTTTTTGCACACGTGTATCTGTGTGTAGTATGTATAGTGTGGTGTGTGCTATTTGTACATGTGTGTGTAAATGTATGCGACCCATTTGCATGCATGTGGAAGCCAGAGGAGGATTTGAGTGAGGGGTCTCCCTTGTGTTTCCTTGAGAAGGAGTCTCTCACTGAACCCACAGTTGCTGCTTTGGGTCTGACTGGCTGAACAGTGAGCCCCAATGATTCTCCATGTCTACCTTCAGGAGATTTGGGTTACAACATGCATGACAATGTCCAGCTACTTATGTGGGTGCTGAGGAATAGAAAAATTAGCCCCCCCAGGTCTTCTTTCTTGTGCAACAAACACTCTTACCTACTGAGCAGTCTGCACAGGTCTTGGGGTGATAACTTTCAATGTTTATAACCCAGTAGGAAAACTATGGTTGGCCACAATTAATAAAACATTTCAAAATAGCTAGTAAAGAGGGTAAAGAATGTTCCCAACATAAAGGAAGTATGTCTGAAGCGATAAGATATCCCAGTTATTCTGATGTGATCTTTATACATTGTATACATGAGCTGAAATAACGTATTATACCCTATAAATATATATACACCAATGAGCCAATTGAAACGAAACTCTATTGGAAATACTACTTATTGAATAAAGTAACTAGTAAATAAAATAGTCACTTTTGTTTGCCTTTAGAGATCACCACTTTTCTAACATACAAACAGCCTTGTATTCTGTGGTCTTGCCTGTGGCATGATTTCCCCTCACGTCCTTTTGTTCAGCCCAGGAGAGGAAATGTTGTCCCTATGATCTGTGGTTCCTCTGCATCAGTCTTCCTTGACAACTATCAGAAATGATCACCAGTTAAGTGACTTAAAAACAAACAAACATTTAGAGGAACGGGAGGAGGAAATGGTCGTACCATAATAAGACTTGCTCATTTCCACAAAATTCATTCCCCTCTTATAATATGTGGCCACAGATGCAGGAGACCAGAATGCACCCTCTCTTCTAAGATCTAGATGTAATAGTGAGGGGAAGCCAGCAGAGCAATACAGAAAGGCCACTGATCAGTAAACAGCTTGATCCAGGGGTTTGCAATTGTCAGCAGCTCCAAAAGACACAATCATCAACTGAGATTCCTGCTTAAACAGATACCTGAAAACAGAGTAAATGTGTTTCTATGTACTATCGACTATAAAAATTCCTTAATTGTATTGATGGCATAGAACTGGTCAAAAACCTCCATGGCCATTCTGTTTTCATATGAAACTTAATTCATGTCATTTAACGTATGGGTTAGTAGCCTTTTTAAGATTTAAATAGCTGTCTTATGGTTAAAATTCTCTACATGGATTCATACCTTTCTTGAAAGTGCATGTATTTCTAGCTTGGACTCCCACTTGCCTGACTGAAGGTAAGATGTCTGTCTTTAACTCCTTCAAGTGAACTAATCATGGGACCACTCATGTGATAGACGGGCAGTTAAAAGACTCAAATGTCAAGATGTTTGTATCAGTCACATCAACAGTAACTTTCAGATTGAACAGTCCTTTGGTTTATGTCAAATCTTCAGCCTGGATTTTTTTTCCCCTTCAGAAAATAAGAAATCGCTTACATGCTAATGCAAACTTCTTTGCCCAATTGTTCACACATCTCATCTCAGATATCCTTCACCTGTTAGTGCAAAAGATGATGGGACCTAGCCTGTGGTTGATGAACGCCCATTAGCCTCGAGAAGCAAATATACCCCCCTGTGTGCATCCAGCGGGTGCTCATAATAGAATTCCATTTTGTGGTTTGTGGAAAACGAAGTGCTTTAGAATCAACCCACGTGTTTTCAAAATTCATCCCGATATATGTTCAGCTCCTGGGTTGCTCACTTGCTTGCTGGCATGCAGCCCGTTTTCACATGCAATTTCTTTATGAATTGAAGGAATTATGTAGGCAGACATCTAGCTATTTAGGAAAATAAATTTATATATTTATAGCGTGTGCCTTGCTGTGGATGCAGGATGAAATACATAGGTAGACATCTCAAAACTCCAGTGAAGCTTTACTTCAAACATAGATGATAGAAAACCACATTCCAACCTGAATGCTTATATTAAAATAGTTTTTTTTCTTATTCTCTGCTCCATAATCACTAATATAAGGACCTATCTAAAATGTCATATGCCATTGAAATATTTGGCAGCAAAAACCTATTTGAGATGCATTATTTCATGATGGCAGTGTATACTTGAATAAATAAACTTCATTATCTATAGGCCTGAACCCATAAAAATCTGTAAATGAAGAGATATGGCACCTTGATTTTGCTACGGTTCTTCAAGGCGATGTATCTGCTTACAATTTCAATGGTGTGCTGTAGTTCAGAAATTAAAAAAGAAAGAAAGAAAAACAGTATCTGGAAGGCTCTCAAACTAACAGAAATGTAATCAATTTTTTATCTGTGGTTAGGCACAGGAAGTCAGGGGTAGATTTTTCTGTCCCTGGTGCTCTCGTCTTCTTGTTAAAATATTTAGGGACCTCCCATGGGAAATTCTATACCTAGATTGAACTTGTTTACTTTCGGAAGTGCAAACTCTGCTCTTTGTATCACATAGCACAAACATCTTTCCATCCCCTACAGTCATCTCCCCTGGAGGATTATAGGGATGGGGTACAGCTCTCCTCTAGTGACTGACTGAAGCTATGAGGGCTTACTTCAAAAGCTATTTGAATTCAACATATAATTTTATATCATATAACTTTAACTCCCACTCAGGTGAGAAAGCATTAATTTGAAATCTAGTAGTATCCTCAGTTATGGTTTTTGCTGACAATGATTGTAAACAATCCTAGATGGGAAATATGACAGACATATTAAATATTAAAATATTTTAAAGTTTTGTTAATTCACTCCTCCACATCAATAGAAGACATACTATTTTTGAACTGTATTTCAGTGATGGGAAGTTGAAGCAGTTTATTCTCTCCTAAGATGAGCTTAAATTTTATGTACTAAGAAGAGATACATGCTTTCATATGACTATAATACAAGAACAAACAGCAAACCCCACAAATATTTATGATCAAGAATGATCAGCAGAGTGGGGGTGAGTGAGCTTCTTAGAAAGATAGGGAATAGGAAAACGCTTCACAGAGAAGGAATATTTTTGTGGTTGTATAAGCCAATACTGAATAACCAGAGCGGGCGTGTACCTGTGCGCACACACATGTGCACAGGCACTTGCACACACCCTTACAGTGTGAATGGCAGTGCTGATCAAGAGAGGTCCAACCCAGCAAGGGGCAAGAATTTTTACATGGATTCTGCACGTATAAATAATATGAGGAAGCATGAGGCTTGACAAGACTGTAGGACTCTTTTCCCTAATTCAAGCATTTTCTGATCATGCAGAATTTTTGTGGGAGGAAAGCCAGAAATAGAAGAGATGGCAGGGAGGAAAAGGATGGCGACCAGAAGACCTAGCTTTTCCCAGGACACACATGTGGGGATGCATGCTGTGGAGATCCAACAGAGCATGGTATTCATGACCAGAGAAGAGAACGTTGGGCTCTGGGGATGTAGCTTAGAATCCTTACCTAGCATGCATTGCACCCCAGGTTTAATCCCAGAACAACAACAAAGCAAGAACAAAAACAGGAAAATAAGACAAACATATGTGAAAAGCTGGACTGAAAAGGCAATCAGGGAACTCCTAATTCTTAACCACCTGAGCTGTGATAAATCAGCCAAGTCAAGTCTCTGTGCGTCTTCCTTCATTTAATGCTAATTACAACTGAAAGAAAAAAGGGGTTTAAGATACCACACAAATCCCTCAAGTAACATGGCAAGAATAGGTGTGCATTGTGTTTCTGAAAGAAAATGAGAGGATTTGATGTTTAGGTAACTTGGGGAGAGAATCTGAATGGGAGTGCAATCTTATTCTTCTGAAGAGGAAAGAAACTACCCTTCCATGAGTAGAGAGCCCATCCAAGAGACACATCTGCAACCTGGGGCTGAATATGGAAGTTCAGGAGAGGGAGATCCTCCAGTGGGGAGGGTTGAGGAAAACCTTACCCAGGCTGTCCCAAGGTCCTCGGAACAGAGTTTGACCTTTCCTTCTACTGCTCTTGCCCCAGATCATATCATGTTCAGATTGTCTTTGTAATGTGTCAGAACTACGCCCCCCCCACTCCATCTCTCTGCTTCCCTTCATTCATTTGCACCTGCAAAGGATGTTCTTTCCCTCCATATCTGCACTTCAAGTTTCCATTTATTCTCTCTTACTTCTGGATCAAATGTCACCCTCCCCTAGAATTGCTCATCTTGAAGACATTTCTGCCTCTGTTTTGCATGTGCCTCTGTGTGTGTGTGTGTGTGTGTGTGTGTGTGTACACTACAATTTTAATGATTCATCTCTTTTTTGTACATTTATCACCCCCACCCTACCATTCACTATTCCTCTCTGATTTCTCTCTGTCTTCCTCTATACAGCCAGAAAGAACAGCTCTTCTGTTTTCTCCATCTATGCAAAGTTGTAGGAAACCAGCTGCAGTTAGGCTGTAGAGGGACTTCATTTGGCTCTGCACAAAATTTTGTATTTTTTTTACAGTGAATTCCACATAAAAATCCAGAGTTCCAGTTTCTCAGGGGAAAGCAGGCTAAAGCCACTAGCTCAAGTTGAGGTTTTCCCTCTGCCCTCTCTGAACTCCACTCTGCATCCTCTGTTAATTCACATTATTACCATGGCCCCTGGAGGCATGGAGTTTGGGTCACTGGTCGAGGAAATTCCGGCTGAATTTACCAAAATCTAATCAATGATGATGGTGTGTTGAATTACCAGGACTGATTGGTTAGGATTTAAGATAAAATGTCTCAAATATCACTTTAAGGTCATTATCTCAAGTAATTGGTGTGTGTGTGTGTGTGTGTGTGTGTGTGTGTGTGTGTGTGTGTGTGTACTAAAAGGTAAAATGTATGTCAGTGTAAACCTAATATGTTTTCTTTTTCCACAGTTTAAAGACCAATTTTCAGTATAAATAATTTATAAAAAAATGCATTACCTTTTTAAAGTTCCTAGTTTTTTCACTAAAAGAAGGGAAAGCATTAATTTTATTATAAAATATGATATGTAATAGTATTCATCTTTGATGACCAGCAAATCCACTTGTCCATTGTAAAGCAAGTGCCATGTAAATAGGAGTTAAATTAGTGACAAGCAGAGCAAGTTTTAGTATCTAATATTCAAGAGGAAGCTGCTATTGTTACATTGATTTTAATATTTGTATGCAAAGATTTTTGAGCATTATTTTGTATTTGCTGTACTTTAGTACCTAAAGTATAGTTCCAGAAATAAAAAAGTGGAAATTTAAAAAAAAAACATATGTGAGAGAGGAACAAAAATATGGGTAAATTCTTTATTGAATTTTCATAAGTTCCTTTGTTTGCAAGTATTTTAAATGTGTGTAGTAAATCTGGGGAAGGAGGTTGGATTCTGGCTGAAGGATATTGTGTTATAGACAGGTTGCTCAAATAGAAGTTCATGGTTTACACATTGGATATATTTTAATGGCTAGAATCTGGTACAAGTGAATACAACACCTGATATCAGGAAGGGAAAATGTCAGTCTAGAATTTTTCACAACATGTATCTGTAGTAATGGAATTCTTAACTCCTTATGATCCATAGCTATAAAATCAGCTTTATTCCAATTCTGTGCCCATCCAAATGACTAAAATTCTACACTGTCCACTGGTTGATAATAAGAAGTAAAAATCAAAACCTATATTATGTATTAACAAAATAAGCAGAAGCAATCAATGTAACGTACTTGACATTACTATGTATTGTGTTGTTTTTCCTCCCTACATAAAATGGAATTTGGGGCTTCTGAGTCATTATTTCAAACCTGAAGGAATATGATTTTTTTATTAAAATAGAGCTATAAGGAGTTCAACTGGTAGGTCACTAAAACTCTTCACTGCTCACAAAGACATAGATAATTACGTGTGGAAGAGAAAAACATCAACAAAACGCACAATATAGAATCAAAGGGAAAATGCACTAAGATAGTCTCAGAAAATATTGTTATTATTAATTGTTTCAGACTGGGCCTTAATGCCTATCCTAGGCTGGCATCAATCCTGCCGCCGTGCCCCCCCCCCCCTGTGCTGGGAGTTTGAACATGCACCACTATGCCTGGCTAATTCAGTTTTGTAGCTTCTTGAGAGACAGGGTCTCATGTAGACCAGGCTGGCCTTGAACTAACTAATTAGCCAAGGAAGACCTTGAAATTTTGTTCTTGCTTCTTCTTCCCATGTGCTCCAATTAGGTGGCATGTGCCACCATGCTCAATTTTTGTGTGGTGCTGTGGATCCGACCCAAGAACACTAGGCAAGCACTCTGATAACTGAGCTCCATCCTTATCCCCTATTTTTAAAAATTTATTCTTATATTTTATTTTTACTTTTTTGCACATGTATATGTGTGTGGTGTGCATGTGTGTAGGTGCATATTTGTACGTTTAGACACCTCTGTGTTGGTGAACACGTGTGTGCATGTGTGTGGAGGCAAAAGTTTGGTTTCTTCTAATTGCTCTCACCTTCGTTTTGAGACAGGGTTTCTCTCTGATCCTGTATCTCATCTATTTGTCTTGACCAGCTAGCTGGCCAATGCCAGAGAACTTCCTGTCTCTACCTTCCTGTTGCTGGATTACAAACACACAATATCATGACCAAATTTTACACAGGTGTTGGGAATTGAACCCAGGCCTTCTTGCTTGCATGACACGTACATAACCCAATAAACCAGATTCCTAACTTTGTTTAACTTTTGTTCATGGGAAATTTGAAATTAATATTGAAACTCCTAAGTAGTTACTCAAAAATAAGCTGTTCCAATTTTTGGTTAGGTCTCTTCTAACCTTTTCTTGTCAGACTCAACTTCTTTGCTGTGTAACCCATGAACAGAAGAGATGCTCTGCTTTGGCCAGAACAGGTTTATTGGCTAAAGGGGATTCCAGTGAGTGCATTGTTATAGCAAAATCTTTATGTCTTGTGAGCTTACATAATTCTTTCCATATTGTCTTCAGCAACAGACATTTATATAACTTGTCCAGCTTCAGCACCGTCTCCAAGTTCATCTCACAGGAACACAAAGGCCATAATTGTACCCATTATAACCACTATTCTTCTCAATTGTAAAGACAGTGAAATCGTGGGGGCGAAGCTGTGGCTTGGTTGGCTGTCAAACTGCGATCAATGAAAAGTATTTGCGCCATAATTTTACAGCCAAGTGAGAGCTAGCCATCCTGGTGGTAAACCAGCATGTATGTACTGTCAAAACTAAAGTGTCTCACTTGGATAACTGAACTGAATTTTCTTTTAGTCAACAGGGTACAACAGAAGTTACACTTTAAAACAATCCGGGCATTTTTCTGCCACCTGGTTAAAGCAAATAACCATATGATGAAAGATGAAGTTCAGATAAGAGTGGTGATTTTTTTTCCGTAAATTATACCCTAGTGTGTCAAGTAATAAAAGGAGGCTAAGTGCTCTTCTTCTATTTTAACCTAATAGTAGGTAAAAGTGACAAACATGGAGAAACTCTGTCAGTGTCAGCAAATGTGATCTGTTAAGGGCCAGAGAGGAAATATTCGAGGCTTCCGAGGCACATGTGGTCACTGCAACATACACGATATTTACTTTTCTGACAGCTCTTTGAAATGTAGAAAGCACCTTTAACAAACAGGCCAGGGACCTGAGGATGGGGCATTAACAGTCAATGGTGCCATTTGCATACTCTGAATGATACGAATGCTAAACTTGTGAATATTACTAAAAGCGCTTCTCACATCTCTTTGGTCTATGCACTAAACACTCTCATCCACCTGCAGCAGTGATCTGAAGGTGTCCCAGGTCTAGACCAGGGGCTCTCCCTGCGAAGCTTGGCTGGCACATAAACGTATTGCCCCTGGTGTGCAGATGTGTGTGCCTTCTTTTGGCCTTGTAGAGCCAGTCGCTGTGTAGCACTGGTGCTCAGACTTCTGAAGGCCCTCAAAAGAAACAAAACACAGCTAAATAAATAAATAAATAAATAATCTCTTTCCAACCACCCACAGAAAGCTGAGAAGCCTTATCACCAGATACACACACACACACACACACACATATAGCATATATATTATACATACTATAATATAGTATATAATAGATAGATAGATAGATAGATAGATAGATAGATAGATAGATAGATAGATAGATGGATGGATGGATGGATGGATGGATGGATGGATAGATAGATAGATAGATAGATAGATAGATAGATAGATAGATAGATAGATAGATCATACCTATGTAGCCTGTCTATCATGACAATTATCTTGTGGTCCAAAGGAGCACTGTTTGACCCCTCGCTTCATTGAAACCTTGAACTTTGACTGCTCCCTCCCTTTCTATTGACTCACTGACATATTCAGTTCCATCTTGCCGCTCTGTCATTGCCAGTAGCTGTATTCCAAAGCCACCTTCCTCAGTACTGTGACGCTCAGTGGCCACATTCTGTGAATGCTGCCTCACCTTCAACATCAAAGACAACACATTTCACTTGTCATAAGATCAATACCAAATGACACTACT
>PVHP010012807.1:0-41968 GCA_004024765.1 Zapus hudsonius
TATCAGGGAGGATCCATAGGGAACTCAGCAGACAATGAATGATGAACAAGGGACCTATAACCACAGTCATTCAATCAACACAGGATAGGCCATTGAGACAGAAACCAGGGATTTTCGACACAAGGACCTCTAAGCTCGCAACATTAAAGCAGCCTTATTACTCACCCACCACGACTCAGGGAACTGAGCGGAAGAGGGGACGGAAAGATTGTGAGAGCTGTGGTGGGGGAGACGCTCAGGAGGCAAAGCACCCATCAGTAACAACACACTTGGGTAAGGAAGACCTAGATGAGTACTAAGATATACAGGATCCCTTGCCACAAGGACTAATACAGACAGCCCACGAAGGAGGATATACAACTGATCAGGGATGGGGAGGGGGGAAGTGGGGAATTTGGGATAACAACGCATGGTTTGCCCACTAAATAATGTAACTCATTATGGATAATAAATATTAAAAAAATAAATTAACAGAATAATTTAATAATAAAAAAAAGTTTATCCACCCAAACTAGCATGGATAATAAAGACACATGGCCTTAACAAGAATTCTCTCAACTCTTTTTGAAACAGAGGCACTTCTGTTTTATTATTGACCAATGATGTAAAGAGTGCTATTTCAGAAGCATTTAATTTTAGTCAAAAATGATTTTCTTCAAAAATAGGAAGACAAGATCAGTTTAAAATAATTTGATGCTTTCTTGAGTGGTAATGAAAGATTTCCAAAAGTGAGACAGAGTACGAAGACCATTAACACATGTATATTTCACACATGACAACTGCACCAGGCTCTGGATCAGCAGAATAGACGCAAACATTAGAATGCTTGACAGCAGCAAAAATACGTGACAGTGACAGTAGCCAGTACTACACAAGGCTGAAGCGTGTAATTTACATCTTAGTGAAATTAAACATACTATAATAGTTTAGCTTCAGGCAACAATACTATTAAATTTGCAGTAGTAGATTATGACATCATATGAAGCCCCAGGATACACATTTTCAGCGGGCTATTATGGTTTGTAATCTGTATTGCTGTTCTGGTTAGTTTTTCATTTAATTCATTGCAGGCTTCTATTAAAAAAAAAGGCAGCCACATTTGAAGATGCTGCTCTGTGCAAAAGCTGTTAAGCCTCAGGATGTAGTGATGTCACATGTTCCAATCAGTAATGATAGCTTGTATCTGAGAAGCATTAAGAGGTCAGAATTATATCAGGCAGTACAATAATGTTAGTCTTTTTATGGCCAGTAAGGATAGTTTTGGGAAGGATTTCTAAATAATCTTTCTGTTTTAAAATGTTTCTTAGCTAACTAAGTTTGTACAATGCTGGTTTAACAATAAAACCTACTCATTTAGCAGAGCCTTATCATACTGCAGCAAACTCCTTCAAATATATTGTATTGAAAGCACTAAAGTTTAGATATTTTTGGGGGAGAGGAAAATGTTGTAGTCAACTTTCTAGTTGCTGATCAGAAAGAACTCAAACAAAAGCAGCTTGTGGAGGAAAGGGTTTATTTGGCTTATGGACTTGAGGGGAGACTCCATCCTGGCAGGGAAAATGGTGGCATGAGCAGAGGGGTGGACATCACCTCTGCCACAGCATTGCAAACAGTGGCAGGAAGGTGTGCCAAACACTGGCAAGGGGAAGCTGGCTTATAACCCCATAAACCCACCCCCAATAACACAGCTCTAGCGAGGTTACAAAACCCAAACTGCCATCAGCTGAGGATCAATCACTGAGAACACATTCATTTGTTTGTGGGGGACACCTGGATCAAACTATGACAGCGAACAAAGGGTGGGGTAAGCATCAATAAACTAAAATATCTTTTTTATTATTTTGTACTTCAATGCATTTCTCTGGAAGAATTTACAAGTCATATTTTAAACTCATTTATAACTCGTTTACAACTCTTTTTAAAGTTTCCACCTAAAAACAAACATTGGCTTTATTTCATTTAGTTATGATCTTAAAGGCTGAGACAGCTTGCTGATTTGAACCTCTTGTTGTTGCAAGAGGAAAGGAAGATATAACCTGTAAAATCCCCTCTCTTTCTACCCAATGGTTCTATTGCTATGTCAGCGATTTTGGCACTTAGTACCCAATATTAAACATGGACAGAGTAAAAGTTCTTCAAATGTTCCAGGAGGACATGATTATCAGAGAGATGAAAATAGTTTAGCAAAATTTCTTCAGATAATAAAATGCCAGTCCATGTGCTTCTTCTCTCATTGGTCAGAGCTCTGGGTGAGTATGAGAAATAGTTCAGGAGGTGAGTCAATTAGGCATTGTGTGAGAAGACACAGGGCAGAGGGTCATCAGCCCTGGTTAGAAGATGACTTAAACAGTGCTTCTGTTGTAGTCATCTTCTCCTTGCTGTGCAGGAAACAGCCCAACCAAAGCTCTTATGGAAGGAAAGGGTTTATTTCGTTTACAGACTTGAAGGGATGATGGCAGAGAAAACCATGGTATGAGAAGAGGGTGGACATTATCTCTGCCACAGCACTGCAAACAGAGGCATGAAGGTGTATCAAACACTGGTAAGGGTAAACTGGCTTATAACCCCCAGAAGCCTGCCCCCAGCAACACAGCTCCAACAAGTTTGCAATTTCAAAACTGCCATCAGCTGGGGATCAAGCAGTCAGAACACATATGTTTGTGGGGGACACCTGGATCAAACCATCACAATTGGCCCCTGGCCCCCACATACAATTAATCATATAATGATATAAAATGCAATGCATTCAGCTCAACTCCAAAAATACCCACAGTTTTTTTCAATCCTGATGATACTCAAACATCTTTCAACTGAGCCATAATACCAAAAAACCAAACCCATAATGGCGCAGGCAGAGGGATCATCAGCATTAGAAGATGATTTAAACAGGGCTTCCCAGGTCTTTTTCTTGGAGATTCTACTCTTCCTTTAAATATTCTCTCACTCCCCTCAATGAATGTATCTTTGTGCCTTGTGTAAGGCTTAGAGAATTGGAAGTTCCAGTGGAGAATTGGGATCAAACATACAGAGTCAGTCTGGCTTAAAATGAAGATTTTGACCCAAAGCACTTCAGTGAAAATTATAGAGCTGTGAATTCCAGAAAGTAACTGGACTCATCATCAGAGGTTCTGTTTGAGCCATGGAATAAGCTTATCTCCAGGAAGTCTCAGTAACAGCAAATTCAGAATGAGCCAGAACAGAAAAGAAGCTTGAAGAACTGCATACTTACTAAAACATTTGAACCTCAGGGTAAGACCTCTGAGTATAAGAGTCTCAAAGCAGGGCAGTGAACTAGAGCTGACTGCGTTTATCTAGGGAAGATGGGCTTAGGAGAAGTGATGTGAGCAGAGTTTAAGAACAGCCTTGGCTGCTCCATGTTAGCCTGAAAGATTTTTGAAACAAAAGTAGGCTATCAGATCACACATTATTATTAACATTTGACCTAAACACTGAGCTCTTAAGTCATACAATGGAGGGAATGCCAAAACAAATCTACGAGAAATAAGTCTGAGCTTGACACCATACTTCAAGACATATCTTAAATAAATGTGGTACATGAAAATATACTAGTTGATGAAATCTCACTCCTGAATTTCACAAGTGAACCAAGGTAAAAGGAACCAGCAAATCACTTGAATATGCTGGCTGGATAAAAGCAGAATCTGTCAGTGAAAGCCTTGAACTTGAAATATGGAAGTGTTGAGATCACCAGAGAGGTCCACACTCTTGTCTCCAGTGACTGCTGTGTAGGGTCTACAGTGAGTTGTTATTCCACCAGGAAAAGACTGTCTTGTTTATTAAAAGTACCTATTTACACCACTAGGAATATAACATCTTTTATATTTTGCCCAAAAGAAAAAATAGTTTGGCAGTTTTTTACCAAAAATGTCAATAGGTACAATAACACTTCAGGGAAATCCCTTGACATTTTAATGCTTCTTTTACAAGGCTATGTCCTTTTCCCATATATAATATACATAATATATATTCTTAATTTCTATTCGTATAATCGCTATAATCTCTATTCTTAATACTATTTTTCTCGAGTCTTTAATGGTATGTGATATAGTAAGATATATATTTTTGCAGTATTATGGGTAGAACACAAGGCTTTGCACATACTAGGCAAGCACTCTACCACTGAACGCTATCCCCTGCCCTCTGTAATTGTATTTGAAAGGATAGTATAGGTTTCTTGGATCTGGAGAATACTTGGTTTAATGGTACTATAAAGGGCTGACTTTACACACTATGGTTTCAAAGAGAGTTAGAAAAGTGAAAATTTATTGAAAATATTAATGAAAAGAATACACTGGGTGAAAATGGATGGAAAACCACACTGTTCATGTACTCATGAACAGTGACTCCCCACCTACCCCATTCTCCTTACTCCAAGACTAACAGTGAAGAAATATTGGGCATAATGATTTTTCCTCTATGTGTACAAAGTAGTGATTATATGGCCACACACTACAAGCAATAGAATCTCAGAAGCACATCACAGATAATCACTTAGCTAATCCTTTGGTATTTTCTTGAAATTTTCCTTCCCCTTGCAGAATTTATTCTTTAATAGCCATCAGTACTGAAACTTATGTTTGTAAAAGTGAGAGAGTTGATTAATAGGTATTTTATACATCTGGTATTTTCTCATAAAAGACTGGAAAACTTATTTCAATTATCATACCACCAACAAGGATGCAATCTGCTCATACGTCCTGTTTACGAGTGGCTGCTTTGGGTAATGGCTGTTTTCTTAGCACGGGAAATGAAATATAATATTATTAAACAGGGCTATGCAGAATGAGGTGTCAACTTATCCATCTTCCTGATGTTTATAGGCTTGGTTTTTTAGAATGTTTATTTTATTTTATGGGAGCACACGTTAAAATATCTCCTATTTGAGAGGATGCAATTTCTTTTATTCTGATTTTAATGTCCTTGAATATTAGCATTCTCCAACTTATAAGCACTCATCTAAGGCAAACCTGTGGTAGGTATCCTATTAATTCTATCTAGAAAAATGCATCATAATGGGAGAAACAATAAAAGTGAACACTTTATCTTTGTATGAGTGAAATAACTGGGCTTTGCCAGAAGGATAGGATAAATTAAATTTAGAGACCACCTGTGATAGCATAGAAGACTGGTAGAAAACAAAACTCCAATAATGAGGAGTCTGTGAGTGTGTGTGCGTGCGTGCGTGTGTGTGTGTGTGTGTGTGTGTGTGTGTGTGTGTGTGTGTGCTTGAATATGTGTGCATGCAGTATGAAAGGTGTTGTGAATCAATATGTACTCCAGGGCGCGTGACTTGACTGTAAAATGTCCCCATCTGTCTAGGATGAAGCCTATACTTACCCCCAGCTGGTGGAGGCTTCATGGAGGAGATGTACCCCTGGTGGTTGACTTTGAAGTTTATTTAGTCCCTCCCTCCTGGAAGGTCTCGTGGAATTTAACTCTTGCTTCATCCTTCCTCTGCTGCTATGTGCCAAAGTGAGGCAGTCTTGGGTTCATACCATGCTCTCTTGTCATGAGGAAATGTCCCCTTCCCTTCTTTTCTGATTCATGAGTGCATCTTGCCCTCTCTTTGCCTCTTTCTGCCAGCTGTGAGCCACTGTTTCACTATGGTCTCCTTATGGTGACACACAACACTTCTGAAAATGTAAGCCCAAAGAATTCCTTCATTTTTAAGTTGTCCTACCAGGTGCATGGAAAAAGAAGCTGACACATTCACTAATTTTCATTTCTTTGAGGGGCGGAAATAATAAAGAATACATTTTTATAAAGATAAAGTTTCTGTTAATTTAGCTATTATTGACATTTTTTTCTCCAAGAAACCATGTTACTAATGACTGAGCCTATGTGTAAAAAAAACAAAAACAGTGTTGGGAAGATTGCCCAATGGTTAAACACACTTGCTTACAAACCCTGCTGGCCCAGGTTCAATTCCCCAGTACATAGGTAAATCTGGAAGCACAAAATAGTGTATGAATCTAGAATTTGTTTGTAATGGTAAGAACCCCAGTTGCTCTCTCTCTCTCTGTCTCTGTCTCTGTCTCTTTCTCTCCACAAATAAATGACTAAAATCATTTTAAGAAAAACAACAACAAAAAAAAGAAAATCAAGTCAAATTCTTAATAAATACCCACAGATCTTACATACTGTGAATGGAGAAGAAATAATAAAAATAGTAAAACATATGCTACCATGTTCTCTTAACATGACTTAGTACATACTTCCATAATGATTGGGTCATGAAAACAATTTTAGAATAGTAAAATACTTCTTTTGTTGTTCTTTTGTAGATAGGTTATTGCTGTGGACTACAGACTAGCCTTACCCTCTGGCTCCCAGGTGCTAAAACTATAAGCTATCTTATAATACTTTGTTTGTGAACACTGTTATTTAAGCAGATTTTAGATTATTGATGTATAGAATAAATATAATAAAAGTTATGCATACAATTTAACATTTTCAAGTGAGTGTATTAATGAGTGACATCATGGAATAATTAATTTAGATGCTACATGTTATATATTCCAATATCAAAAGTAGTATTATTCAAATATATAATCAGGTAAAATCATTTGTATATTACATATTTTCTTCATACTAAAATATCTAGTATTTATTTTACTAATAGCATATCTCAATTTAGTCCAGTCATTGTTTAAGTGCCCAGTAGATGTCAAATGTAGCTAGAAGCTATCATATTGGACTGCACAGCTCTGTATGATCCAAAATGTGCCATTTCAGAGAGAAATGGGCTATGAAATGGGCTTTGATATAACTCAGTGAAAAATTGCCATAGAAATCAATAAATCCTTGGTGTCATTACTCAGCCAATGATTTCTGAAGTTAGATATATACAGAAAAAAACAGAGGTACTTTATTATGGAATCTATAAATTTACTTGTTTTAATGACATGTTTCTTATCGAAATCTTTTCTCATATAGAAAATACAAAAAGTCTATTTGCAACATCAACGAAGACAGAGACAATTTTTTTGACAGAGACATTTTGACTTGAGGAAATGAAATCTGTTCATTGATTATTTTTTCAGCATTGGGATGATGTTTCATTTATAAAAACTGGGCCTATTTGTGGTTATTTTATGTGAATATCTGTGTGGCATGCATGCATTATTGTGTGGTGCATGTGTGTGGAGTTCACATGTGTGAGTGTGAGTGTCTATGTGGAAGGCAGAGGCGAACATGGGATCTTCTTCAATTGCTCTCTATCTTATTGTTGTAACTGGTGCATGTAGTGCATGGCTTTTCTGCCCTCACCATCCCAGCACTGGGATTATAGGTGGGTGGCATTACTCTCAGAAATTTTATATGGGAACTCAGGGTAAAAGTAACCCCCTCATAGTTATATGGTAAGCAAATTGCCCACTCAGCCATCTCCCAGCTATTGAACAGCAATTCTTAACAAATTTGTGCCATAAAATTAAGGGCACTTGTATTCGCCCCAGAAAATTCAAACTCATGTAATAAATAATATTTTGTGTTTATGGATACACATATACAGATTTATACATACATGTATTATATTTTCATAGAAACTCTTTTACTTAAATGAACTGATTTATTATGATTTATTGAGAAAGTGAATAAAATCAGTTGTTTGTTGAAAAATTAACTTAGATGAAGTACAGTGAAGATTTGTGAGATCTTGTTGTCATGTATAACCCAACAAACAATTTTAATCACCTATTATTAGATTTTCTACATTTTTGTCTTTTCTTTTTTGGTGGCACTGGGAACTAAGCCCAGAGGTTAGAATATGCTAGGCATGTGTTCTGTCACTGAGCTTACTCACAGGCTTTTCTTCAAAACTGTTATTTTGAGGCAGGGTCTTACCCATGCTGGATTTGAACTTTTAATCTTCCTGCCTTAAACTCTTGAATAGCTGGGATGACAGTCCCAAACTACCACATCCAGCTACCTCGCTTTCATTCAATATTGTGATACAAACTATTGTCTCTCTGTCATCAGTATTACGCATGTATATCCCACAGCAGATTTTAGGGAAGTGATCATGTTTCCATGTCATTTAAAACAAGAACTCAGCATATTGTTAGACTAGGCCAAGTGAAGGTATATGAATGGAAAATTGTAGCACATTTCTTTCCCTCAAGCCAACAGTATAACATAATAAAATTGAACATTCCCAAATAATGCTTGGAAAACACTTGGGTGGATTTTCTATAAGCATTATAACATCAAGAAAGCATCCTTTGTGTCTAGCATAGTGAGTGGCTAATAGTAAATCTTTATTTTCGGATTAATATACCTTAATTTTAAATGATGCCCATTTATATTTAAAGCTGTTATGCTGAACTCCATGTCTGGCAAAATATAGTTATGTAACTTGGTGATTACTCTTCTCCAAAGGATACGAAAATTTGGTTTTCAAGAATTAATTAAAATATGTCAATCAATGTCTAAAATTTAAAATTCTTTGTTTAGGCACTAGGTATATTGATGTTAAGTTATTCATGTTAAACATATATATGGTTGTAGTCAGCTACACACCACTGGAATAAATCTCCAAACCAGGCACAGTTTAGGGGAGAAAAGGATTTATTATTCATTGAAGCTACAGATCCAGGAGAAGTTACATAATGGTGAAAGATGCTCACCCCTTTTCACAGGTCCAAGCAGAGACATAAACCAATCACAAACACTACAGACACACAGACACACACAAACTCACACACAAGCAAAACTGGCAGGGGTTCCAGGAGAGAATTCCTTCCCCTTTATATAGCCTTAGGGCAGGGTCTTGCAACCCTTTCCCAGACTTGTTTACTCCCTGAGTCTCTGGAATTTCCCTCCTGCACTACCATCCCAGGAAGGAAAGTTTGTTTCTAGATTTTTTGAGCCTCCTTACATCCAGCCCCCTACTGAGAGGCTGCCTTCCTGTAAACATCATCAGAGACCCCCAAGGTTACTAAAAGGTAAAGGTCAAGTTGACAACAAAACTTAACCATCACACACACACACATATATATACATATATACATATATATATATATATATATATATTCTCATCTGAAGAATATAAGAATATATACATATATATTCTCATCTGAAGAATATAAGAATATATACATATATATTCTCATCTGAAGAATATAAGAATATATACATATATATTCTCATCTGAAGAATATAAGAATATATATATATATATATATATATATATATATATATATATATATATATATATAATTTTCACATGGGAGAATGAGAGAAGCATGCAAATAATTAAGTAAAAGAGAGTTGGAACAAGAGGTTCCTAGCTGTCACTAGATTGCAGAGGGTCTCAAACTATGACAAAGCTTTTGAACTTGATCATATTTGCCATGAGAAAAACTGGTTGAAAGGCCTTCAGTGGATCAGTCGCTTATAAACGACCATGTAAGAGATATTACTCTTGAGCAAGATGAAATGAACATCTTACTTCATATCACAGTAGAAATATCAACTTGGCAACTATGTACTGGTGGAAGTAACTTTGTTGGAAATGGGGGCCCAGCAGAGAACCCCCAGAGTAAAAGGTCTGAGAGTGAACTAAACTTAGTGGGGATGGATAGAAAGAATTTTTAATGTTACCCACAATAGCCCTTACCTTCTTAGCCCAGCCCAGTATCAGAAAACATACCCTTTCTCTGCAATTCACCCCCCCCCCATGGAAGAAAGTGAGAGAACAGTGATTGGCATTCATAGCCTTGAGGAAAGCTGACCAATGAGCCCTCTTTCTCAGCCCATCCAGAATACAGATCACACCAGCATAGGCTTCGGGTTGGAAATAGTGAGAGAAGTGAGGAGAGATTGCAGACCATTACTAACTGCCACATGGAATCAGTAGTAACCTTCCCAGAGCCACTTGGAACCCTTCAATTCTGCACCCTTTGCCAGGCCCTTAAGCACACCAAATACACCATCTGTCTACTTTCCTGCCTCCTTGAGGCCGGCTCCACAAAATAACTCTGCTAATAGTGAGTGAAGTTGTATTGCTTGGAAAGATGGCTTGATCTTGCAGGATTTTGAGGAAGTACACAGCTCTGAGTATTCAAGAGCAGCTCTCTGAGAAAAACAAGTCAGAAAGAAGCACTTAGACCAAGTCTTGACTTTACAAAATTTAGAGGAAGCACAGAATCTTGACACCATAACTAAACAATCACAAGGCATACAGATTCTACATCTGTGGAAAAGGTTTCAAGGACTGAAAAGCTCTAATGAGAATGTTTGGTAAGGCCATCCCCTCCTACTGGAGTAAATCATTGCTTCTTAAAATACAAAAACAGCAATAATAGACCAGGGAATGTAAAAGCTGGGGAACATATCTTTAAAGGAGTCCAATAAATATCCCAGCAGCCCCTGTAAACAATTGGATATTCATGAATTATCTGAAAACACCAAATAATTGCACTAAGGAAGCTCAATAAGCCTGAGTAAACACAGATAAATAACTCAAGGAAATTAAAGTTTAATAAGGTGAAAATTAAAAAAAAATGAAAAAAGAAACACAAATTTGGGAGTTAAAATGTTTGATAGATTAAAAGAAAAATGAAACTTGTGAATTTGAAGATAGGTCATTTAAAAGTATTAAGTCATAAGAGAAATAAATTAAAGAGACAAGGAATGAAAACAGCTAAGGGATTAGGAGACACTATTACAAGAGATAAATTTTACATGGGGTACATGAAAAAGAAGAGAGGAGAAAAAGAGACACAACTTATTAGGGGATGGAGGGAACTGGGGGATAGAGGAATGGGAAGGGGGGACTTATACAATAAACTAAATCAATAATGAATCCCTACCACAAAATCCTTACTTTTATACAGTAAGCTCTTGAGGAAGCATGAATAGAATGGGAGGAAACCTAACCTCAAGAAAAATCACTCATGCCTGCAACTCCCTGTTAGAGTCATTGGTTACTTCCCACAATGAGCTGTTGATCCAAGACACCAATGAGGTCCCCAAAACAAGACAGGCTTTAATCAAAGCTCTTGATTACCTGCCCCAGGTCAAAGGTAAGACCCTGTTGCTTAAGATAGCATAGATTGTTGTCACAAAACACTGAGAGACCCTGCTAGATCTAGAATGGTAACCAGCTTCCAGATGGTAGTTTGTGTAGTGCTGGAGGGTGTTACATGAGCTTCCAGGGGAAAGTGGTCAATGAAATTTGGAGAAAGCAGAGGCCACTAATATATAGTAAAGACTGATGTCACAAGAATCCTGAGCACATGGCTTTGTGGAAGAGACCGGCAAGTCAAGAAGTGCTCATCTGTGCAATAGTGGTGCTAAACCTAGGTGGGTAATCAATGGCTTACTGATTGTCTAAGAGATCCGCTAAGTGACAAGGAATCTGTAACTGGAGCTGGGAGGAGATGAGTCACCTCTGGCCTATCATATAGCTCTATCTTATAGGCCCAAATGAAATCTATGAGAAAGTGGCAAGATAAATAAGAGACCTATTACCACTGCAAGTCTGATAACCCATGAAAGGTTAATGGAAACAAACACCAATGATACCCAACACAATCCATAGCAGAAGGCCAGAGACACTTGAGATCTCAACAAAGAATAGACTTAAAACTCACCCACTATGGCTCAGGGAACTGACGAGAAGAGGGGGGAGGAAAGATTGTAAGAGCCATGGTGGGGAAAATATCTAGAGAAATTGCCCTTTTCATAACAATACACAAAGGAAAAAATGGCTACCTCTTGTGCAATTCATAACCCCCTGCCCCATGGACTGACCCAGTAAGCCCACCAAGTATAGACTCCAGTGGGTTGGGGACAGGGAGGAGGGAAATGGGGGTACCACCACAAGATTTATCCATACAATGTGTCTAATTATTGACAATAAAGATGTTTTAATAAAATAAATAATGGTTAAATTTCCCTAAATCCAGGCATAGGTATGTTCACACATGGCACATGTGGCTCAAAGGTCACCACTCAGGTCACTGCTGTCTTCAACAAGGCATATTTATAATCAAGCTATCAGAAATGAGGAACAGGGAATTTTGAAAGCAGCATAAGAAAAGTGTTACATCAAGTATAAGACACACTGCTATGACACTATTAAAATATTTGCCAGCAGAAACCTAGCAGGACAGAAGAAAGAGAAAGAGATGTATCCATAAAATGTTTTACATAAACTTAAGGTAGCCTACAGTATATACACACACAATATAAAGAGAGATGCACCAAAGCAATGCAGTTATAGAAAATCACATCATCACAAAGCAAGCAATCAAGAAATAAATAAAGGAAGGAAGAAACAAAATAGGATCTATAAGAAATAGTCAAGAAACAATAAAAAAATGGAAATAGTCATTATTCTTCCATAATGACTTCAAATGGGAACAGATTAAATTTTCCACTCAAAAAATGTACAGTGTTTGAAAGAATAAATGCTATATGATGTCTATGAGAGTTCACCTCAGTTTTACATACACACACGTATGTATATATGTTAAAAGTAAATGTTTTGAAGAAGATATTCTGTGAAGATGAAAAGGAATAACAGCAAAAGTACATATCACACAAAATAAACTTTAAGGCAAAAATTGTAAAGAAGGTCACTGTATAATGATATAGGTATCCATTTATCTAGATTAGACGCACCCAACTAATAGAGCATTTAAATGTCTAAAGAAAACATTAACAGATCTGAAGGAATAAACAGTAATACAATAATATAAGGGCATTTTTAAAGTTTTTTGGTTTTTGAGGTAGCGTCTCACTCTAGCTCAGGCTGACCTAGAATTCACTATGTATCTCAGGATGGCCTCAAACTCATGGTGATCCCTCTCACTCTGCTTTCCAAGTACTGAGATTAAGGACATGTGCCCCCATGCCCAGCAATAAAAGGTAATTTTAATACCCCATTTTATACAAAGCATATTTCATCCAGACAGAAAGTCAGTAGAGAAATATTAGATTTGAACTATATTTTATGTCAAGTGAGCCTCACAGATATATTCAAAATGTTCCACCCATTGCAGAAGAATAAACATTTCCAGAGGAAATTATATATTAGGTCACAAAACAAATACTAAAAATTTAAGAAGACTGAAATCATATCACATAAATTTTCAGACCACAATTATACAAAATTAGAAATCAATAATTGGAAGAAAATGAGAAAATTCACAGTAAGAATAATCATGAAATCTAGAACAACCATTGAATTAATGAAATATTAAGAATGAAACTAAAAACATTGAGACAAACAAAAATGTAAACACTATTCCACCTATGATAGTTGGCAAAAAAAAATCATCTAATTGTGAAGTTTACAGAGATCAACACCTACATGAAGGAAAAGTTTACCTTGAGTAAACTTGTACCTTTATGCATTAAGGAACTAGAAAAAGAATGAACTGAGCCAAAAGTTGGATTACTACAAAATTTCAGAGTAATAATTTTGAGAAATTTAAGAAATAGTAAAGATTAATAAAATTGACTTCATTTTTGAAAAGAGAAACTAAATTAAAACCAAACATTTTGTTAAATTAAAGAAGGAAAAAGGAATGATAGCTTTAAGTGAATTCAGGGAGACCCCTTTGAGATGATGGCATCATAGATGCAGAAAAGTTAATGGAGTTTATCAGCATTATAGAGGTGGAGTAGCTGACATCATTTATGAAATGCTGCAGGGAAAGGAGGAACCTAAAGGTGTTCTTGGGTTATTGATTTGAGTATTTTTTTTAGAACATGGGACCTCTTCCTTATAGAAGAATGATTTAGAGGTCGAAGCTTTGAGTGCTGGGGAAAAAAAGATTCCTATTCAAAGTGAAGTTTCAGCTGATGAATGGAAATTCTTGTATAGATGTAAAGGGGGGAATGATGGGCAAAAGACACAGTGGTATTATAAAGCCAAGTTCTATAAATTATCAAGTGTTCTAACATAACTAACTTGAAAGAGAGGAAAGCCTATGTCCAACGGTTAATCATAAATTTCCATGTAGATTAATTCTCTGATTGAATTCCATCTCAATTTTCAGAACATGTTATAATTTGGAAGAGTATGTCTATTTCTATGTTTCTAACTAACGCTTTCCTCCTTAATTTTAAAAGAATTTTCATATTTAAAGAGAAACATTTTGTCTGTTATATTTCCCTTCTTGTTGCTGGGACAAAGTATCTGAGCTCTTGTGAGAAGAAAGGATCTATTTTGGTTTACAATTGTGAGGGAATGCTTTATGTTGGCAAGTAAAAGCATGGCACAATTAGAGCCTGAACATCCCTTCTGCCACAGCACTGGAAAACGGCAGCAGGAGAACAAACTAGCACTGGAAAACTGGAGTCTAATAAAACTCAACTTCTGCTTTCAGTAACACACCTCCTCCAGCAAGGCTCCATATCCCACATTCCAAGAGCCAGGGACCAAGCACTCAGAGTACATTAATTTTTGGGAGACATCTGATTCAAACACCACACATTTGGTATGTTACATCTGAAGAGAAGATACATATAGTTCACATTCTGGGTTATACAGAAACAAGGAGAAAAAAATTCATTGAAAACATGTTATATAGTGCTACCTTAGACTGTCCTTTTGGGGAAGTGTTAGATTTGTGGGTGTCATTTGTTTCTGATAATGTGAGGTGTTGCTATTTATCACTGAATATTTTCTATATAATTTGCCCTTCCTAAGTTCTGGTGTTCAATGGTAGATTTTAGAGTTCTTGGTGACTAATATGCCTTAAAAAAGAAAGAAAACATGTAATATATTAAATTCAATACATTGAATATATAAATTTGATGAAGCAATAATACTAATTAAATTATTAAAGTATCATTAGCAAGTAGTAATTAAAAACTGTTGCTATGTAAATCTGAGGATTTTTATAAACAGTCTCCTAATGCATTGGTTAAAAATATTTTGGCATTTTCATTGAGCTTCTCTTATCTAAACCTGCCCTCTCTGTGAAATCTTGCTTCTAAACCTAACAAACAGAATTCATAAGCTTAAACTCTAAGCAAACCTGAGAGGTGAAATGAGACAATATAAAAGAGGATGGAAGGAATGCAGGGGTAGGAATAAGTAGGGTGAAGGACTTATAAAATAAGCTAAAATGATAAAGAATCAAAACCATAAAATCTTTACTATCATACAGTAAACTCTCGAGGAAGCTGTGGGCATGGTCCGTTAAGACAGTGCATGATTAAAATGGGAAGAAACCTAACCCCATGGAATATTGAGGAGACCTGCAACTCCCTGTCCCGGTCCTTGTTTCCTTCCTACACTGAGCTGTTGAACAAAGAGACCCATGAGGTCCCTGAAACAAGACATACCTCTGTCTAAACTCCTGAATACTTGCCCCAGTCCAACAGTACGATCCTATTTCTGAAGAAACTACAGAAAGTCATCTCACAACACCAAGAGACCCTTTGAGATACAGAATGGTAACCACCTCCCAGATTGTAGCATGGTAGCATTGTATAGTACTGGTAAGAGCTACATGAGTTGCCAGGGGAAATTGGTCAATGATATGTAGAGAAAGCAGAAACCACTGATAAAGAATTCAGACTAATGTCATGAGAATGCTGAACACACTGCTCTATGGGAGAGATAAGTCAGCTAAGAAGTGATCACTTGTGCAGTAGAGACACCAAAACCTGGGGGAGGGGGGGCAATCAATGGCTTTCAAATTAGCCAAGAGATCTATCTACTCAGTGACCAAGAACCCTTAACTAGAATTGGGTTCTAGGGCAAAACTCATATGGGGACCAAAAATCTTGGTTTCCAAGGGGAAATTCCCACCACCAGAGAACTAAAGAGAGGCTATACCCATTAGAAGTTAGCCAAATTAGCAATGTTTGTCTCATGTAACCTATACTGATCTCACTCTCTAATAGAGATTCTGTTTGTATTTTTCAGAAGGCAGTGAGAGAACCAAAGTCAACCAAACTCCACCAATAAGATGATGATGGTTGACAACTCAGCAAGAGATGTACCACCCAGAGCCTATCATGTAGGCCCCAAATGAAAACTGTGAGAAAGTGGCAAGAGACCTATCATCACAGAAAGTCAGATAACTCAGAATAGGTTAGAGAGACAGACAACAATGATATCCAACACAACCCAAAGTCCAGAGACACTTAAGATCTCAACAATAAAGCAGACTTTAAAAAAATTTTTATTTATTCATTTTCAAGCAGAGAGAGAGAGAGAGAAAGAGAGGAGATAGATAGATAGATAGAGAGAGAGAGAGAGAGAGAGAGAGAGAGAGAGAGAGAGAGAGAGCAGCAGGGCCACCACCTTGTGGGTCTGGCTTATGTGGGTACTGGGGAATTGAACCTGGGGCCTTAGGCACTGGAGGCAAGTGCCTTAACCGCTGAGCCATCTCTCCAGCCCAATAAAGCAGACTTAATACTCACCCACCATGACTCAGGGAATTAAGCAGAAGAGGGGGCAGAAAGATTATAAGAGCCTTGTTGGGGGAGAATATCCAGAGACAATACCCCACTCAGCAACTACACACAAAATGGGGGGAACCAGCCTACCTAATGAGCTAATCATACCCCCTACCTCATGGACTTATCCAGTAAACCCACCCAGAAGGGCCCCCAGTGGATTGGGGACAGGGAGGAGGGAAATGGGGGTACTTTCATAAGATTGGCTCATACACTGTATCTAATTATCGATAAATTTTTTTTTAATTTAAAAAATAGAGCAAGTTTAGATTTAATATTTATTTCTTTTTAAAAAATATATATTTATTGTCCATAATGAGTTACATTATTTAGTGGGCAAACAATGCGTTTTTATCCCTAATTCCCCAATTCCCCCCTCCCCATCCCTGATCAGTTGGATATCCTCCTCCGTGGGATGTCTGTATTAGTCCTTGTGGCAAGGGATCCTGGATATCCTAGTACTCAGCCCGGTTCTCCTGACCCAAGTTTGTTGTTACTGAGGGGTGCCATGTGTTAAGATGATAACTTCAAAACTCTAAACAAACAATGCATGGTTCCCACAGTCAAAAACAGCAGTGGTTGCTTTAAAGTTTTTGATTCAATATAGAGGTATAAATCAGTTATTTTCCTTATTAGCCCTTTATCAATGTGGTAGCACTAATGGCCAAAGCTAATTAACAGAAGTAAAGTTTCAAAAAAGTCTTTTTAGTCAAACTTCTTTTGACAATAAATCTATATTCCCAAACTGGCATAGAATCACAAGTTGGCCACAGGTTCACAAAGTCTGCAATGAATTTGCTGGAAAAAAAATGTCCTTGAAGTTGTGCATATTCCAGAGGGTCAATTTTACAAATTGAAGAAATTACCCTAAAATGTAGGCTTTTGAATGTTATTGTTTCAATTCAGATACTGAAGGTACTAAAAGGCTTGTGTGAAGGCATACTTTAGTACAAAATGTTCAATCAGGAGCTCAAAGGAGATAAACCTTCCATAGCAAAAATAAGGCTGAGAGTTAAAATCTGTTGCTGTATCCTCCATAATATGTACAGTTTCAAAATTAGTCCTTACGTACTAGCAGTATTATTGGAGAAGTTTTTCACCAGTGATAACTTGGCGAGCTAAACTAGGTACTATAAGAAAGGTATTAAAGATTGAAATTAAATAGGGCTTGTTGGTAGTTGCATGATGCCTAGCTTTGCAAAAATGGTCAGTGAACTGAAAATGTGTGTGTCTCATATACAAAACTGTTAGCTTTCTCTATTTTCTGAAATGTTTTTGTAACAACATATAGATGCCCAAATTTGTAGTTGACTCTTACTATTGAAGGAGGATCCATGTACTCTTCCATGTATATGAGCTTATAATAATTTTTACTATGAACCTTTTGAGCTTCTTCCTGCCTGGGTGTTTGTCAGTGCTTAAGAAGAACTAATTTCTTTACATTTGAAACATTCTCTGCCTTCCATCACCACCATCCCAAGCCATTTTCATATCCTTAATTTACAAACTGCGTGCTAATATGCCCTGTGGTACTGAAATGAGTGGAGAGAGGTACCATGAAATATTTAACATTTCCAAGGAAAATAGTGCAACATGGCTCAAATTAACAAGCTTGAGATAATCCATTGTTTTAACATTAGATAACACTGCCTGCTTTCCAAGATTGTTAACAAATTCTCTAAAGCCATCTTCTGTCTTTACTATAATGAAAAGACAGAGAACACAGCAACCAATGTGCAGCAGGGAATAGAAGTAAGTGCCTTGTTTGTATTTAAGTTTTCTGCATTCTAAGATTTACAATGACTAAGAGGCACAGGCTTCCCACTGTTAAATAATTGTGCTTCCTTGGGAATGAAATTGAAGCACAATTCTTTGGAAATATGAGTTTATATTTTATAAGGGGTTTCAATTTTTTAGTAAGTAGACACTGAGTCTTTGGAATTTAACTACTAAGTAAATCATACTATAAGTTATCATAACAATTTTGTCAGTCAATCACTAAGACATCATGGAATGAAATCTACTAGGTTATGATATAGGAAAAAATACTTAAGTTATATAGTTCATCCATTGTGCATAAAACCTTGAGATCACATAAAAATAGATATGGTAGGTAGCACATAACTATAATTCCAGCACTGGGGAGTTTAACGCAAGAGGACCCAAAGCATAAGAACATATTTGTCCACATAATGAGTTTGAGGTCCACCTGGGATATATAACTCCCTGTCTGTAACTGTAACTGTACAAAAATTTTTAGATAGCTTAATGTATATGTATGCCAACATAGATATGAAAATCTTTAAAATTTATAAGCTGCTTTTTGTATACTTAAGTATTCTTTAAATACAGAAGAGAAACTTGGCATCTGATTAGTATATAAATAAAATATTCTTTGAAAATAAAACTGTGATAGTTAATCTCTGGTTGTCAATTTGGCAGCATTTATTTAGAATCACCATGAAAACCATCCCTGGGAATATCTGTGAGAGATTTTATCGAGTAGGTTCACTGAGCTGGGAGGATTCACTTTAACTGAGGGGAAGCACCGTTCCATGGACTTGGGTCCTACACTGAATAAAAAGGTCGAAGCCCGCTGAGCAGCAGCTCATGACTGCTTTCTCACCGTGGTCTGAATGTAATCAGCTGCCTCATGGTCCTTACACCAGGCCTTCCAAACCATGATGGGCTTTAACTTTGAACTATATGCTGAAATAAAACCTTCCTTCCTTGACTCTTGCCAGACCTTATTCATCAAAAAGAGAAAGAAAATATTAATAGATAATTGGTACCAAGAAGTGGATCATTGCTGCAATAAACATGACAGTGTGGTCTATAAGCTTGTAGAACTGGTTTGTGGGAGATATGTGCAAAAGTTTAGAAATTTGGACTGGAAAAGGCCTACAGAGCTAGAATCAGAGTTTAATGAGTCATTTTGATGGTTGTTAGGGAGACCATAATGCTAATAAACCCAGAGTTGAGGCCTGAGTTATAAGGCTTTGGAAGGGAACCAGGTACTCTATGGGGAACTGGGGAAGAGGTTGTAGAATCAGTTACAAGGCACCGTCATTGATAAGCAGCTTGGCAGGGTCACAAGGCCAAATGAACAAAAAAATATACAGCTACCCTGTAGTCAACTCTGATAATGTCAAAGTTTTGAAAGAACTCTGCAGAGTCAGTCATAAGCTCAAAGAACAGAGATCTGGAGCTGGAATATTGAAAGACCATGACTCATCCAGATGTCAGATTACCGCCAAACTTTGGTTGGTTGTTTTGTTTTGTTTTTTGTTCCTGATCAGCTTCCTCCTTGGGAACTTTGGTGGGTGTTGTAGTCAGCTCACATTGTTGGGAGGAACATCCAAACCAGGTGCAGTTTAGTAGAAGGGATTAATTTCAAGCTTACAGATAAAGGGCTGAGTTCCATCAGTGGTGGAAGCAGCTGTCTCCACACTTCCAGGAAGACAGAATCCACCGCTGGTCAGCAAACACCAAAAGCTATAAACACAAAACCGTCAGCATAGAGAAGGGAGCCCTCCAGAACTCAGACTCCTCTGCATCACTTTAAACTGGAAATCTAGTGGGAGTTTATTTTAGTGGGTCTTGGCTTAGGTGGTCATTTTCTGAGTCTTCCCTCTTCCACCTGGTCCTACATCTAATCAGTGACAAATCAATCAGTTCATCAAGACCCAGTGTAGACAGAGAAATTTACCAACCAGCCTCATCCCAAATTGGGGTCTAATTTACCAATAGATAGGATCAAACTAACTCAGTCTCCAGGTATAGAAACCTATAGGATTTTGTAGATGATATTGAGATGGGAGAACTCATCCTAACTGAGGGCAGCATCAATTCCAAGACATGGGGTCCCCTAATGAGTATGAAGGAGAAGGAGCTGAGCATAGCATGTAGCACTCTCTGCTTCCACTCTGTGGATTGACTGTGACCAGCTGTTTAAACCTCTGCTGCTGAGCCTGCCCTGCCATGATGGGTAATAACCTTGGAGAATATGCTGAATGAAACTTCTTTCCTAGAAGGCAATCATACTCACAACTATGTCACCAACACTGCCCCAAACCCATCAGTTGTAATGTGTGTCTTATCAGGTGTTTGGTCAAAGCAATGAGAACAGTTATGCAAACACTTTAATAGTTTCCTTAGTGCATATGTAAAAATTCTTCAGAATATGTAACATTAAAAGATTGTTGACCCAGGCTATTGCAAAGGAGCTATTTCTGTAGAATTCATTGGCATTTGAACTTTTTACTAATGATTCAAATAGGTGGAAGATAAAGGTTAAGAAATAGTCTCATCCTCCCTTTAAATTCTGTTGAGTGCTGAGCCATTCTTGTTCTGGTCCACTCCGTGTCCTTATTTTATTCCTTCAAGAGAATTATAAAGACACACAGAAGTTCAAATATATAGAAAGGAAAATTATCTCTTCCACCTAGGGTAAATGCCTTCCTCTTCTATCTCTCCTTAAAGCCTGTACACGTCCTCCTTGTCAGGCTCAAAAAATCTGTTCAATTTTCCTCTCTGCACTCGGCATTGCAAATGCATAATCTGTGACTTATTATATTTCCCAAGTGAAGTTTGACATACTCCTTTGATGTATAATATTTATGTTTTACTCATGCCCTCTACAACCAACATTACATTATTTATGATACATGTCCGTAATGTAGGTGCTCAGCCAATTCTTATGAAACTATAAGAGTTTATGAAATAATTAAGATGGTGCATTAAGAAGGTCTGGCCTCTAAGGATGATTTTCAATTAACATTGTTTCTTATTCATTCTAATTCTTGCCTCCATGAATTTTTCCTTCTGTCTTTTCTACTCCTACCATCTACCTATAACTTGAAAGAACTGGAATACATTTCTTAAAGTCTATGCTCTTGGTTTGGATCTGTAAACTGAGCAAATACAATGTTGCTGTGTGTCTTTAAAAAGATATTATACATATCCTGGTGGCTGACTCAAGGCACAGAATCTAACTCTTGTGAATAAACATTTGCTATTATTATATGAAGCCAGAATTTAGCAGTTAGTCCCAAAGAGATTTTCACAGAGGTGCCTGGATAAAAGAGATTCTACTTTCAAATGATTTTGGAAATAAGACCCTGGGATCATATAAACATGTGAAGGGAAGTACTGCAATGTAACATTTAACTTAACTAACATTCTTCCTACAATGATTTGAACAACAAAATCCCTTTGATTCCATAATACCTATCAGTATTTCATAGTTTTCTAATTTGATTATGGGAAGAATTTACGCATGATCCTTATTGATCATTGATTTTTGCCAAATTCAAAAAGTGAGGGAAGATTATAAGAAGTTCCTAGGAGATAACTTTATTTGCATATTTTGTTTGTTTGTTTGTTTGTTTGTTTGTTTGTGTGTGTGTGTTTGAGTCAAGTCACTTTAGCCCAGGCTGAACTGGACTCACTCTGTAGTTCAGGCTGGCCTATAGTTCAGGCTAATTTTGAACTCTTGGTGTTCCTCTTACTTCTGCCTTCCAAGTTCAGATGTGTACCACCATGCTGGGTTCACAGTGTGTTTTACATGTGTATTTATTTTCTCAAGACAGACTCAGAGTACTCTGAGATCTAAAATGCCTCTGGACCCACCTTGAAGAGGATGGAACAGCTCCCCCAATCTCACATTCTCAGTTTTGAACCCTAGGTCTCTCCTATTCTGTGCCACATTCCATCACCCAGTGCTGAATTTGGAAGCCACAGTTGCTATACTGGACCAGGTTAGCTGAAAATAGACCCTGTGTCCCAGAGAGCTGCTGCAGCTAAAAGTCTTGTTTTCCTTTTTCTAGGCATGCTGTCACTTGAAGGTCAGTCCTAATATGTAAGCAAATGACCCATCTGTGTCCTCTTTAAAGTATGAATTAGCATGGGCACTTATTACTCACCTCCTTTTGTTCAGGACAAATTGCTTCTGACAACAGTGAATGAAACATCTGTGTGTGTGCAGGTGTGTTCATGGACCCGTGTACATGTGCTTCCATCAAAGAAGGCCTCTCCTTCTACATCAGCATGTCTGTAGGCTGTGAAGGGGACTGAGCTGTGCAAATCAGCAGTGCCTTATGCTCCACGGGGAAGAAGAGAACTAGGAAAGAGCATCTCAACAAAATTCATAACTAATTTCTTGGGATAATAAAAGATATCACTTCAACCCTACAGGGACAGCAGACGATCGCTCAGCCGAATGCCCTTGTCTAATGTTGCCTGACCCTCACTAGCTTTTCAAGTCTAAGTGAAGTCCTGTCAGTGGCTTATTTTGGCCTGTTCAGTAATTTTGTCAGGGGCATTGATTTAAATGTATTTTTGAACTTAACTGATGAATACTAACGTCAGGCACTTTGTGATTATATGCCCCTAATGTGCTGATCTCTTCTATTTTCATTTTTTTAAAGTTATTCAGATAAAACAACCAAAGAGATGATGCATTACACAGATTGGTCCAGAGATCCACTCAGTGACAAAGAATCCTTAACTGGAATTGGAATTGGGATCCAGGGCAAAATCCTATGGGCACCAAATCCTTATGCTCCAAGGGGAAATTCCCACTACCAGAGAACTACAGAGAGACTACTCCTTATAAAATCTTGCCAAATTACCAATGTGTGTCTCATTTAACCTATACTGATCTCACTCTCCAATGGAGATACTGTTCATATTTTTCAGAAGACAGTGAGAGAGCTGTGGTCAATCGTACTCCACCAATAAGCCACAGGATGATGGTGGACATCCCTGAAAGTGATGAACCACCCTTTGTCTATCATGTAGGCCCCAAATGAAACCTTTGAGAGAGTGGCATGATAAACAAAAGTCCTATCACCACAGCCTGTCAGTTAACCCAGGATAGGTCAATAAGTCAGACACTAATAATTTTAAGCACAACCCAAAGCAGAAGTCCAGAGACACTTAAGATCTCCAACAATAAAGCTGACTTAAAACTCATTAACATTACTCAGGGAACTGAGCATAAGAGGGGTGGAAAGATTGTAAGAGCTTTGAGGGGGGAGAATATCCAGAGACATTGCCCCCATCAGCAAAAACACACAAGGTGGGGGGACCTGGCTACCTCCTGTGCTATTCATGAACCCCTACCCCATGGACTGATCTAGTATGCCCACTGAGGAGGGCCCCCAGTGGGTTGGGGACAGTGAGGAGGGAAATATAGGTACCAACCTAAGATTTGCTTATACAGTGTATCTAATTAAGGACAATAAAGATATCAAAAAATTCTAATAACAAATTCCTTCCAACTTCAAGTTTAGTGGTTAAATGTGAACTCATATAGGAACAGAGAGATAAAAGCTATATATTCTCCCTGATCTGTGGTTCCTAATGAGGTTAAGCTTGAACAGTAAGCAAACCTGACATATGGTTCAGGAGACAGACAAAGGTGATGGAGGAATTGGGGGCTGTGGGAAAAAGATAGAGGGGGAGATATACACTAATCTAAACCCACATTAAATCGACACCATAGAATCCTTTCTTCTGTACAACAAATTCTTGAGGTAGCTGAGGCATCGTATGGTACCAAGGGCCCTAAAGAGGGTGGATGGAAACCTAACTCTAGGACAAATGACTCTTACCTTTGGCTCCCTGACCCAGTAATTAGTTACTGCCCACAATGAGCTGTTGATGGAAGTGACCTACATGTTCACCAAAATAAGATAAACTTTTGTCACAGCTCCTGAATACCCACCTCAGGCAAAATATATGAGCCTATTGCTGAAGATTGCACACACCTGGAGACTCTGCTGAATCCAAAAACTAAGGCAGCACCCAGAAGACTAGCCCATGCAGTGATGAAGGTGTCTCGCAATCTTCCAGGAGAATCAGACCAATGATATTCTGAGAAAGCAGGAAACATCCTTATGCTACACCATCTGAGGCCTGAGAATACAGGACATACTGCTATATGGCACAGACAAACAAGACAAGAAGTGCCCATCTGTACAACAGTGATGCACAATCTAGGTGGGTAATCCACACCTGGCTAATTGGCTATGAGATCCACTCACTTGCAAGGAACCCTTATCTGGTATGGGGATCCAAGGCAACTTTGTTGGAGACCAAGAACCAGATATCCAATGGGACGTCCCCACTAACTAGAGGTCTACAGAAAGGCTACAGCCTTTAAAATATCACCAAACTAGCAGTATTTGTCTCAATTAACCAATACTGATACTGATCTCACTCTCTGTTGGAGATTCTGTTTGTATTTTTCAGAAAGCCACAAAAACCGTAGACAAATGAATTCCACCAATAGGACTTGAGATGATGCGGAACACCCAAGTGGTAGAAGAAACACCCCTAACTCACCATTTAGAGCCCTAACAAAACCTCTAAGGAAGTGGTGTGATGAGCAAAAGAGCTACCTCCACAGAAAGGCAGATATTCTATGGAAGGGTAATGAAGATAAACACCAAGGATGGCCAAAGTAGTCCAACACACAAATCCAGAGACTCAAGAACTTAAAACTCACCCACCATGACTCTGGGAAATATGTGGAAGAGTTGGCAGAAAGATTGTAAGTGCCATGGTGAGGGAGAAAATCTAATGCATGAAGGGATGTGACTCCTGGTTTTAAGGGGTTTTCTCTAATAACACATGATTCTGAGCATCTTGTTATGTTAATATATGTATACATATATACATATATATACTAATAAAAATGCTGTTTGAATTTTAATAGGAACTGAGTGGAATCTGCAGATTGATAGAGATGGTCCTGACTGTAAATTGCTTTGAGAAACATGAACATTTTATCAATGTTAATTCTTTTCCTCCATCTCCATGGTGTATCATCATTTTTGTTCATTTGTATTTCATAATTTATTTCATCAATGTATTAAAGATTTAGGCATTCAGAAAATAAAAAGAGTTGTTAGTTCATCAGTCATGTGGGAGAATAACTCAACTTCATAAAATTAGGATGTATAACTTTAATTAAGGTATTAATAAATAAGATTTTATAGCATTTACTGTACTACAATGTGCACCAATAAAGATTGTTGCAACAAGCCTGGTGTGGTCCTATATGCTTATCATCTTAGCCCTTGGGAGGCAGGATCACTGTAATTTGAGGCCAGCCTGGGATCCATCATTAGTTTCAACCCAGGTAGGGCTATATCATGAGACCCTATCACTACCCCTGCTCAATGCTTCCTGAAACCAAAACTAAACTAAACTAAACTAATAAAAAAAAGGCAGTCAAATGTTTTCTATGTTGTTTTATGTATAAAGAAATGACATATAATGAATAAATCATAACCAACTTTGATTCATAAGAAATTGTGTCCTAAATTACTTGTTCAAACTGTTTACTCTCATGCCTCAAATCTTGCAATTTGCGATTTATTCCTTTTAATAGACTGTACTTTTAGAAATCCATTACTATGATTATTTACTTGAGTGGTATACACTAATATTAGGAATACAGCTGAATGTACACTTCCATCTGGTGGAAATTTCATTATATTGCCTACATATAAATTTTGAGATTTTACAAAAATAAAATAACACTAGAATGACAGCAAGAGATGCTCACATTATTACTAAACAGATGCTTAATAAAATTCAATACCCAAGAGACAACAGCACCAAATTAAGAACATGTTCATATAGGATAATAGATTTGGAAAATGCCAAAAAGGGCTGTTGCAGAAGAACTGGTGCCTTTCGGGGTTGGAGGCATGAGTGTCAGCAGATAGAAGGCAGCTGATAAGGTGGAGAAGTTGCTCTGCAGAAGACTGCTGACAGGGAAATAAATAGATAATATGATGGAAACTCGCAGATCTTTCAGTGTCTCCAAGATCTGGGGCTTCTCTGAGTTTCCATAGTCTCGTTCCTCATTCTGAACACAAAAAATGGTAGCATTCAAAATTATTGTAAAGACTAAATAACTGCTTGGGATATGGTGAATAGCTATGAAATTATATATATATATATATAAAACCTCTCTCAATATAAGTGTGCATACAAACCGGGTTTTGATTAAATCAGAGAAAGGTTTCATAGAACCTCTTGCCAAAACAAAACAGGTGCTCTTTGCTATTACATTTTCTCTGTTCATTGCTTATATGACACACAAAGTCAACTAGCTTACATTTGAACAAAAACATGAAACCATGTTAGGATATATGTATGTATTCAAGGAGATGAATATATTACACAAGATAGTCACCAAAGAAGTAAATGATTAAAGTGTTTAAAGTAAAGTTTAATTTTGGCCACATCTTTGGCCCATGCACAAAGGACAGCTGGAGTTCCCATTTTTAGATAATAGACTGGTGTTAGGATCATTTATAAATAAATATGTGTATATGAATAATGATATACTGTTAGCAAGATAGGTAGATAGATGATGCATAGATCCATAGTAGCAGCATTGTTTTCTCATGTGTTCCATGGTATTGGCATAATGCTAGAAGAAAATCTATGGCACACCCTCCTTTTTTATTAATGATACATGATATTATTGAAAGAGAATGGTATACTCATGAACTTCAAATGCTTTTAACTTTCTTTTGGTCAAAGTCAGTATTTCTGTTGAAGACAGAATTACAACGAATGGTATTTCACAGAAGTGTAAATGGATGCACCATTGTTTTTCTCTTCCTCGGAATAGGGTGCTTGGAAGACCAATCATTAGTGATTTCATACTAATGAAAATTTCCTCAACTTTCCATCTGCCCTCTGCCTACTCCTGTGTAACACTGAAGTAATCATAGTTAATAGTATGTCTGCAATGTCACACTTCTGAGTTTTCCAGTGTAGTTTAATATATACCACTGTACTATTCTCTTTCAAAATAGTCATACAATATATTCAATATAAGTATCACAATTATTCCTTGCCACCTTACACACATATGCACAGACAGACACGTCTACATATATATGCTTTATTTTTTTGAAGAATTATTTAATTTTCATTGGTGGATGGTCAAATATTTAATTGGCTCTCTCTTTTAAGATGAATTCCTGGATTGTTTCCATGGTGCCATCATTGATAATAAACAAAAATTATTTTGAATACCATTAAGAATTTGAAAACACACACAAAAAAAAACCCAACGAGATGCCATTTAACTATGAGAGTGAGTGAGTAAATCTAAAATATATCAACATTACCGAGTGCTAGCAAGGATGGGGAGCAACTGTAATTTTCATTTATTGTGCCAGGGATGCAAAACGTCCTGATTGCTAAGAAAAAAATTTGGCAATATCTTGTAAAACTAACTCTTCTCTTACTAGATAATTAAACTGTTTTACTCCTAAATGTGTCCCTAAGAGGTGGAAACTTATGTTCATACAGAATATGCAGGTAAATGATTTGTCATTTTAATTATAGTCACAAAAAACGTGGGAGCAAAGAAGGTGCCCTTCAGTATCTGAATAGATAAAAGCTATATAACATACATACAATAAAATAATCCAAGGCAATAAAAGAACTGAGTTATGAAGCCACGATTAAAAAAAAAGCCAGATAGAAGTTTTACGTGAATACTATTATGCAAAAGAAGCCAACCTAAAAAGGCTCCATACTGTGTGGTTCTAGCTGCATAGCCATGTAAAAAAAAGGCGTAATTCCAGTAAGAATGATGACCAGAGGCCAGATGAGTATAGATATTTGAAGTATGAAGAACTTTAAGGTCTGAGAAAGTGCCCTGTTAACAGTGGATACATGTCATTACACATGCCCCACATTAGAAGAATATACCACACCCAGTGCAAGACCTATGTGCTTTCGGGGATAATGTGGTGGTGGTGTGGGTTTCTAAATGCTACCAAATCAGCCCAGTGGAGGATGCTGATGTTGTTGGGGGGCATGTGTATATGACCACAGGCGACTGTGTGTAATCTCTGCTTTTCCCTCACTTAGTTTTGACCTAGCACTACTCCATGAAATAGTCTAAGAAAGAATAATCATAATGAATTTACAGTTAGAAAAAATTTCATAGAATATGTGACTTAAAATTGTATAAATTTAGTCTCCAGATTTGACTTCAACTTGACTGTAAAATGAGACACAGTTTGTTTCCCATACTGAATACCTTATAATGTTCTTCCTGTGGATTCTATTATTTCAGAACAAAGTAAGTTAACATTTAGCAGTTCTATGAGAGAATGGAAATGACTAATTAGTTATTTGTTTTCCTTTAAATTGGAAAAGCTAAATATTAAGTCTGTGTTCTATAGCCATGGTATGGTCAGTTATTATGTTTAAAGCTTAATTAGGCTGCCCAAGATGAGGTGGTATATAAACTCACAACAGGCAATTCCAAAATTTGGCTAATGCAACACTCTAATGGTGGGTTGTTATAGTAGAGAAAATTATGGGTACCTTACAGTAATTTGGACTACAGTATTCCTAATCTGAGTAAGAAGCAACATTTTTTCCACCTATGACAACCTCTACTCTTACTTGACTCTTATTCTGAGATCAGAGTGGAGTGGCAGTATCTCACCCTTTCTCCAAATTTCATGTGATAGGAAAAAAAGTAGAAAGCGCACATCATGGAAGAACACAGAGGAAAGCTGTTCTTTCTCTGCCCCATTGCCCTCTTATAATTGGACCTCTGGGCAGTGAAATGAGACAGGATGGCTTGATCTATGATCTCAATGTGAAGACAAGGCACAAAACTTCACTTTCTGCTAAGGTTATGTTAATTTTACTTCCAAGACCCCGCTAATCACATTGTACAATTCATTTTCTATAGTGAGCAATGTGGTAGATAACCCACATTCAGAATTAATTACCATAACTCATAAGTATGTTCATTGTATTACTATGAGAGCTCTCATTTCCCTGGAGGCAATGTCCCATCTACAAATGAACTCTTTACAGGCTCAATTATATCTTCTCATTTCTTTTCTCTCTCAAGCTCGCATACATCTGTAATTTAGTCTTATATTTTCCGTTACACAGATAGTATCCATTGGCTGGGAAGTGCGCCCAATTATCACTACCGAATGAACAAACAGAAGAAAAGACATTCTTCTCCAAAACTATGCACTTAGTATAAGTGTAGAGCTGCCTTTTTCTTACAACCATTTCTTATTGAAAGAAGATGGAGTATAGTGAGGCTAAAAAAGTGGTTTCTCTTAATAAATTTCAAAAAAAGTCTTGTTTCTATTTACACATCTTTCTATTTGCACTAAACTCACCCTGGCTAATTTATTAGAAGTATGTTGACCCTATGGGGGGAAAAACTTCATTTTTTTGTTAAATGTATATCAACATAGGGAAACTGATAAGCAAGCAATAACTACAATTTTCTTCTCCTTTTCTCGATTCAGTTCTTGTTGTGTTTTTATGAGTTGTAATAAATAAGTAGGCATTGTCTATAGCAAGTTATTTAATCATTGGATAGCCTCAAGCCAACTTGCCCTTTGAACTCTTTAGAATACCTCTGACAGCAATCAACCTACATACTATCACTGCTCTTAGTTATTTAAGTAATTAGACACCATCTCTTCCTAGCTCTCCAGTTCTGCATCTCCTGGTTCCTAGAACTGAGGCTGGGTCTCTAACTGGTCAATAGTTCAGCAAAGCTACAGGCCCTTTATTCAGATCATAGAAGTTCATTGCTCATAGTTATCCCATTATTTGGATTTTCGTTCATCTTTGAAGTCTTTTTTGCACTTAACTTCATTCTAGAGTCACAAATAGACTCCACCATGATTATACATTATAGTTTTATCTACTTTGATCTTTCTCCTCCTTGATCCATAGTCAGGTGTCCTCAGAACTGATAGGACTGAGAGGACAAGTAAGAGAATGTCCTCAGGAGCTGCTTATTGCTTATTATCCTGGACTCTTGCTTATTGGCAAAGAAAGTATTTCAGATTCGCTTCAACAACTCTGAATCATCTAAGTCAGTCTCATGGACAACTTTTGAAACTAAAGATCTTGAAGTAATAAAAGCATTTAACCACTTCCAATAGATGTTTTCTAAAATTTTAATTTCAAGGTACTATAAAAAAATGAAGTCAGCCTCATGGAGAAAAGTGCCACTGAGTGGAAGCCCAGGAGGTCAGAGGTGGCGTTTCTGCTCTGTGGTTAAGTGGCATTGGCCCGCTTCATCTTAACCTCTGAGCCAAATTCCATTCGGTGCTAAATGTTCCTGAAAAATGCTTTTATCAAAGGGCTTTCTGAGTACAAGAAAAAAGGATATTGACATGGAAGAGAAGCCCCATTGGTGGGTCCTCTATATGTTTGTCTATGTAACACAGGACAACGTGTGTCAAATGTTATTTCTCTCTTCCTTTGGGATGGGGGCTGCGAAAATAAGTTTTTACCAACATACACAGAAAAAGAATTCCACTTCCATTTCTGCTGCTTAAGTTATCATGTGGAAGGTCACATCTTTTTGTGAATATTTAAATTAAATTTTTGTTGATTTATGAAGAATAGAGGGTCCATTGTGATGTTTTTATGCAAATTGTTTTCTGTTACCATTCCTCCCTCCTGCCTCTTCCCCTTTCCTTCCCAAATGTGTCCCTTTCTGCTTTCATTACATGTTTCCTTCTGTCCTTTCTCCCTGTCATCAAGTTCTTTTCCTGTCTTGTGGTCTCCTGTCCAGGCATAGTCCATATTAAGTCTCCTGTCCACTTATTGAAATTCACACAAGCATTAAAAGTCAGCATCTACATATGAGAACTAATGTGCGATTTTTGCCTTTCTGATCTTCAGTTTCCTTCAGATTACCTATCAGTTTACATTTTTCCTAATTCCATCTATTTTCCAGCAAATCTTAGGACTTCACTTTTTTGTTTTTGTTTGCAGCATAGTAAACTCATTGTGAACACGTACATTTTCATTATCCATTCATTAGTTGATGGACATTTAGGTAGATTTCCTTCCCTAGCTACTTTGAATAAAAGAGAAATGAATGTTGAGGTCAAAGCATGTCTTTAGTAGAATATAGAGTCCTTGGATATTTACCCAGGGACAGTAGAGCTGGTTCATATGGAAGATAAAATATTTTGCCTTTTAAGAAACCACCACATTGCTTACCACAGTGACTGCACTAATTTATACCCCCACCAGCAATGAAAAACATTTGTTGACTGTAGCTTTCCTGATTATAGCCATTCTGACTGGGGAGAAATAAAATTTCAAGATGGCTTTAATTTTCATTTCCTTGTGGCTAAAGATGTTGAAAATTTTAAATATATATATATATATATATATATATATATATATATATATATATATATATATATATATATTGGTCATTTATGTTCCTTTTTCTGAGAACTCTCTGCTCTTTAGACATTGGCAGGGATTCTTTTTTGTTTGTTTGTTTTTTTCTTTGGTGTTTAGTTTTACAGTTCTTTATATATTCTACATACCCACCCAATCTTGTCAGTAGAATAACTGACAAGATTCTCTTCCATTATATTGGCTCCATGTTCACTTTGCTCATAGTTTTCACTGCCTTTTAAAATTTTTATATAGTCTCATTTGTTGATATTTTGTACTATTTTGAATGCTTTTGTGATCGTTTTCAGAAAATTCTTACCTATACCTATAACGCCATGTGTATTGCCTGTTTTCCACAAGTATTTTCAGCATTTTTGACTTTACATAAAAATCATTGATCCATTTTGAATTGGTCACTGTGGCAGGTGAAAGAAGTGGGTTTAATTTCATATTTCTGCAGGTGATTATCCCATTTTACCAGGACCATTTTTTAATAGACCATGTTTTTTCCAGTGTTTGTAATGCCTTTATTGAAAATTATGTGGCCATATTTGAGTGATATTTCCTGGGTTCTCTATTCATATATATATTCATATATATATGAGAGATAAATGGGGGCATGTGGAGAGAGAGAGAGAGAGAGAGAGAGAGAGAGAGAGAGAGAGAGAGAGAGAGAGAGAGAGAGACTGATCTCATGGGAGAGCTTCATTTCTATTTTCATGCTCAACCAAAAACTCCCCCTTCTTTGAATTCTCTATTCAGAATAATATTGTCAGCCCAGGCACCTTATCTTGGAGAATTTTCAGACAATCTTCACATTCCTTCCTGTTCTCTTTGTTCTCTACATTGAACTGGTGGTCACAGTAGCCCATTAATTATACTTCAAATTTATGTCCTAAATTCTCGGTTTCTTTGCCTTTTCCACTGTTATCCATAACATTATTGTGACTCTTACAGTACACCTTGTTATGGTTCAAATATGGAATGTCCATATTATAAATGGTGGTTCCCATCTTGTGGTTCTATTTTGAAAGTGTTATAGTTTGTAGGAGGTGGGGCTGGAGGAAGATTTTATCTATTTAAGATTATTATCTCCACTTTTGTTTTCTGCCTGTGTAGCTGTTTTCTCTGACACATTCTCCTTATACCATGAACTCCACAGTCTTACTATGATGGGCAGAAATCCTTCTGAAACTTGAGCAAAAATAAATCTGTCTTCTTTTAAGTTGTTTCTGACAGATACTTTGTCACAGTGAACTGGAAAGTAACTAATATGGGCCACAAAAAGTTCTTCTTTTATTCTAGGTCTAATTGTTCCATGTATAAGAAACACACACACACACACATACAAACACACAGTGATGTTCTAACTAAAAATGTCTACTTCCTACTGCATTGGTGAATGAATATAATAGTTTGTCCAGGACAGTCTTGTGGTAGAGTTACTGGACCAGCCATCATTCTTCTTATGAGCTGAAACAGGGCCACAAATTTTTGCCATCAATAATAAAGGCCAAATCTAACATAATCTGCCACTACTAGCGTTTCAAGTTAATTTTTATTTTTTTAATTATACATTCCAATCTCCAATCCTATTGAAATTATCACTGATCTCATAAAGGGCATTCATCATTTTTTAAATCTGTAGACATATTGCTTCTTTGATGGACATATAGTTTGATTTTTTTCACTTATTAAAAATTCATACAAATATATATTATATATTGAGTATATTTACCCTTTATACCCTCCCCCTTTTTCTTCTAAATCATTAGGTCCTTTTGTTTCCCTAAATACTCCACTATAATGTCATATACACATACATTATTTATGTATCTGCATAAAATGTTAAAGCCACAAATAAGAGAAAATATATTTATGTTTTTGAGATGGGTTTGATTTGCTTAATATTATTACTAAAGTTATATACATTTTCCTGTAAATGGCATAGCCTCATTCTTTTTATATCCAAAAAAAATATTCAATCTGTATACATACCACATTTTCTTTATTGCCAATTCCTTTTTTTCTTTCTCATGATATCTTGGTTCTCTGTTTATTCTCTACCATATATTACTATATTTTTTAAAGTTATCATTTTACTTATCTCCATCCCAGAGTTACCTATGAGATATTTATATGTGTGTATGTGCGTGCTTATGTGTGTGTGCAAGTACGTGTGCCTGTGTGTGTGTGTGTGTGTGTGTGTGTGTTCAGGTATACATCACATGTGTCCCTTGTATGGAGGCAAGAACACAATCTCTGTTATTGCTCCTCAGAAGCATTATTCCATATATATGTCAGTGTTCCTGGAAATAGATAGACTTGACTGGCTGGCCAGTAAACTCCAGAGTGCCTCCTGTCTCCCGAGCAATAGGATAAGCATGTGTCACAATACCTGGCTTTTTTCTGCTCTTCATGCATACACAGAAAGCAGAACCATCACCCCAACACCACTTGTGAGATCATTATGTATATTAACAGACTTATTTGTCTTTCATTATACCTACCATAGTGCCTGAAAAAAATTAGTGATCTAAAAATTTTGAATGACAGAATAAAAAAGGATTCAACACAGGCTAAAATCAAATAAAGATTTTTTAGTATTTCAAAAGTTTTTAGTTTAGAAACTTTGGCAGAAGCATGTATGCTTTTTGTCCAGTGCTTTTTGTCTTATTTAAATTTTACTTGGTTGCTTTATGTATTTATTTACTTACTTACTTACTTTGTTTTTCAAGTTACAGTTTCATTCTATCCAAGGCTGACCTGGAATTCTCTATGTAGTCTCAGAGTGGCCTCAAACTCATGACTATCTGCCTACATCTGCCTCCCCAGAGCTAGGATTAAAGGCATGTACCACCATACCTGGCTCTTTTTTTTTTTTAAATGGGTCTCACCTAAGTTAGTATCAAGCTCCCTATCTACCCCAGACTGACTTTGAACTTATAATCTACTTGCTGCTATCTTCCAAGTTCTTGGTTTACAGGTTACCAATACTCTTGGTTATTTCTGATTAGATCTTCATTATCGCCTTTTCCTTCCCAGTTAATTGCTCTATTTTAATCAGTATGATAAACTTTACTGATCAGTTGAGTAACTATTTAAAGTTTGTAGCTTGACAAATTGTGGACTACTTGATAATTTTCCAATATAGCCAAATGTCACAAAGATTACATTAGAATCATGGGAGAAAATTCTTCAGTATATTATCACCAGCAGCACAATTATCCTTAAAATTCATGCTCTTGAAAGTTTTTGTAGAAAGTTTTATTAGTGAAAATGATAGTAGACAGGTATGGTGGCTAAGCATAAGTCATATTAATAAATGAGTAAATGAAGAAACTATTTATAAATAAAAGGCATATTAAAATATAGAGAAATTTTGAGATGTTTCAACCAAAACAGTTTTAGTATTAAATATATGGCTAAAATTAATCCTTCCTATTCAGGCTCTGCATTGTAGCTCAAGAAACAACCTTGACACTTCTGCCTAAAAAGCTTTATATCAGTGAAATTCAATTCATGCATTTCTTCACAGATAACTTTGAAAGCATGACATTTTTTTTTCCAATTTTGACTTCCCTATCAGTTTTCCAAACACTGAAGCAAAATACTGGGAAACAAAATGAGGCTGTCCAACAGATACCTATAATATTTAAATGTGGTATGGCTTTTTCTATTAAAATTTAACCCTTCCACCATAGTAACTATATATGAGCAAACAGAAGACATAAAGAACTCAGAATAATTTGTTATATTAGATAGAATTTTTGTGTACTTATGTCATTTTAGTCATCATTTCCTTAAAGAATATATATCTACTCCAAAATATTGCTTTTAGAAGTGACTTCTAAGCATATCTTGAAATTTAATTGATAAATTATGCTATTCTATTGTACATCCACATGATTCTCTATTTATGTTATAAATCACTATTGTTCTCCATTTATGTGTTCTGATGACTGCATTAACACAGGTTTTCCTTAAACAGCAACCTTAGTGCACACATTAACAGCATGCACAAATCTTACTCTCATCAAAACCATACTATGCTATGTATGTCTATACATGTCACATAAAATTTGACAAAATATTTATGAACAAGAAAAATATCAAATAATATGTTTCCACTTGCATTGTTTATTATAATTAAATTAAAGTGGCTTTATTGCTAAAATGATAGTCTGGCGGTAAGATATGTGTACTTGATTATGTAGGTCAGTTAAATAGAGATTTTGTATTTCTTAGTTTCCATTGTCATGGAAATAAACTTCATTTGGAAGTACAGTCAGCTAGCTAGCAAACACAAACAGAATTTAATGTTTAAATGCTAGGTACATCCAATTAGACTAACTTGAGATATTTATATAACTTTCATGAAAATATTTTCCCATATCCACAAAGATTACAATTTGTTCACTAGTCCAAGGTAAGCAGTTCACAAATCATTATTTGAAAAGCTGCAAAACTATTCAGTCTTTCCAAATATACAAGGCATAAATGAAGTTAAAATTTGAATGTAGTCAAGATGTATAATGTAATAATTTTGCATAACAATACATTGCATAATTATTTAATCGATTTATTTACAATGATATATAGTTGAGTGAATGTGTTGTATGTGAAGAGACAAAATTGCCATTAAGTTCCCAGAAAATGGCACACTGGAAATATAGTCACTCTACTGTATATTTGATTCCTATGACTTAGTATGTTAGATGTAAATGGTGGTACTCTTATGTTTAACATCTCCACATTTCTCCAATTGCCCAAACCATTACAACAATTTTTATAAGTTTAATTTTTAGATACAAATAAAACAATAATTAATTAATATTTCTCTTTCTGTGTGTGGTTTATCTCCCATTTAGGATGTCATTTATGTATCTATGGTCTTTATATCTATATCACATTTTCTATATTCATCAGTAAGTCTAGTGTCAGTACTTCCCCTCCATCACCTCACTTTTTTAAAGTAGATTTTGGGGTTTTGGATTTACAACCAAGTCATTAAACAACCAGGTCATTCAAACCACGTAGTAACCACTTGTGTTTTACAGTTACACTTAATTTGTGTCTTAATTTACATGTTAGGAAATTAAGCTTGGTTAATGATTTTGTGTGAAAACATCTTCAATCAAAGCATAATGAGTAACAAGAACAGTAGATTTAACATTGGGAAATGATTTATAAATATGGGAGTCTGTTTTCTGTTGCTTTACCTAAATATGTAAGATGAGATGATTTATATAGAAAAGACATTGAGGGGGCTGAGGTGTCCTAGAGCACAGCACTGGCATGGGGTGAGGGCCTTCTCGCTTCATTATACCCTGAAAAACGGTATACCATGCAAGACAAAGCAAGTATGATGGCTTTAGTCTCTTTTTCCTACTTCTAAAGACACTACTGACAGTCTTAGGGCTCTCTCTCCTGTGACCTCCTCTAATCTTCACAACATCCCCAAAGAGCATCTTTGAGTTCCTGTTAACATGGATTTGAAGATTAACACATGAGTATATGGGGACACATTGAGAACGCCCTCTAATAATCAATGCTCCATTGTCATTCATTCTGGCAATTAAGGAACTTTTAATTTTGTGTTATAACTTCTTTATACTACAGCTATAAGATACAGCCATTGTGATTAGTGAGCTTACCACTTGAAATTTGAAATATAAATTGACCATAGACATCTAATGAATTGTTTCACATAGAGAAATTTGAAAATCAAAACCTTAGTTATCTAAGATCACATAAAAATCAAAGATTACTCAACATCCTAGAGCTATATCTTTTAGTTTCAAAATATATATTTTCATTAATTAAAGTGTTTTTGTAAAATGTTTTTCTTATAAAATGTATAAGTAGCATAAGAATGATATATACTCCCCAAAATATTACTGATATATATATATAATTTTTTTAATTTTTGACATTTTCATACATATGCATAGTTTGATCATATTCTCCCCAAGTTACTCTCTTACCCCCTTCCTTCCCATATTCCCATTAACACTCTTCTTCCCAATATTATTTTTATGTCTTTTGGGGCGGGTATGATTTGTGCTTCTTGTTTATTTTTGGTTTTGTTTTTTATTTATTTATTTTAAAGCAGTGTCTTACTCTAGCCCAGGCTCACCTGGAATTAAGTGTGTAGCTCAGGCTAACAACCTGGATTTGATTCCCCAGTACTCACATAAAGCCAGATACACAAAGTGGTTCATGTATCTGGAATTCGTTTGCAGTGGCTAGAGGTCTTGGTGCACCTAGTCAATCTCTCTCTCTCTCTCTCTCTCTCTCTCTCTCTCTCTCTCTCTCTCTCTCTCTCTCCTATCTCTCTCTCTTTCTCTCTCTCCTCTCTTACAAATACATAAATATTTAAAAATGGTAACTCTTGACTGTGCCAAATGGTTAATGATTTTGAATTAATCAAATATATTTCCTGTGATTATGTTCTGTGTTGACATTCTTTTTGCAGACTTTTTTTCAGTCTATAAGGTTATAAATAGTAACATGTATAAATCATATTCTTGTTTGGCCTCTATGGGAGACTTGGAGCTCTGAGGTATTTGAGATGAAGTGCCACCTCACTGGCCAGAGTGAGTTAGAGTAGAATGGCACACAGAAAATCTTGACTATATCCATCTATTTTGTTTCACTGTTACAAACACACACTATTTCCTTTATCTTTCTCAAAATGTTCACTCAATATTTCCCCTTTTCCATGAGATCTGTCTAAGTTAACTGGGATATAGCTTCATTTTATACCTACTTTGTAAAACAAAACTTCAAGATCAAAAAATTAAAACTGCCTAGGGTCAATTTTTTTAAAGTTTCCTTGGTATCTAGGAAATTTTACAATTTACCATTTAGTGTAATAAGGATATCATTTTCAAAGTATAAATAATAATTTAGAAGAGTTTTGAAACTAAAGAATAAATATAAACTTGCATTAATAAAATCTCATATGCTGCACTTCCATTTTCCTATTGTTAACATCTTATATTAATATGGTACATTTGTCACAACGTGTGACCAAATTTTAATAAATTATCAATAACTAAAATCCATGTTTCACTCCATTCACCTAATTATTAGCTTGCGTTATTTTTCTGTTCCATGATCCAAAATTACAAGTATCTGGCATTCCTCTTTGGTTCTTCTTGCTTTCAGTGATGTCTCAGCTTAACCTTCTTTCTCTTGAAGAGTACTGGTCAGGCCGACCTGGAATTCACTATGTAGTCTCCAACTGGCCTCAAACTCACAGTTATCCTCCTACGTCCACCTCCCAAGTGCTGGGATTAAAGGCGTGCACAAATACACCTGGCTAGCCTTGGTAATTTTTATGTGGCTTCTTATTACAAACTAAATGTTTGTATCTTGCCACGATACATATATTAAGTCCTCTTACCAAATGAGGCTGTATTTGGATATGAGGCCTCTGAAGAAGCAATTAAAGAGATCTATGAAGGGTGGAACCGTGATCTTATAGGACTAGTATTCATATCAGTAAAGAAAGCCAGGAGCATGCTCTCTTCCTCTTTGTGTGAGCACACAGGATGTCAGCTGCCTATGGACCAAGAGAAGTGTTCATGGAATGATCCTCACCTTGCTGGTTCCTGAGTTTTCACTGAGCCTCCAGAACAAGGAGAAAGTAACGTTTTGTTATCTAAGCCACTCAGTCAGTCCAGGCATATTGTGATAGTAGCCCTAGCAGACTAGTATAACCTCCCGATTATTCTGTCATTAGAAACCTTAAGTTTTAGTAAAATGGAGTCATGAAGTTCAATCCTCATATTTTTCAGTGTTATCAAACAAAAATGTTAAGTAAAAATTATTCAATAAAAAGTCAAACTAGTTAGTACTTGTATAAGTAAATCTTAAGAAAGTAAAATGCATATTATTTAAGTTTGATATATTATCCTAACCAAAATCAATATCTAGCAATTTTAATTTCTTAAATGTAGGAGTTGAAGACTCACAATAAAATACCAAGTAGGTAAGAAAAGACATTAAGTCTTTTAGGGTTTTTCTTTTGTATACTTTTGCTTGAGAATAAAATATTTCAATTCCACCAAATAAGAATTCAATCTAGTTGTGTTACTTAAAAATATATATACAGCAGAGTCTTGCTGTTTTCAAATGGCATATTTTAGAGATGAAAACTGCTATTTTGGATGCCTGTGAGCTATAAAATAACAAATATATATATATATATTTACATATAGATATATATACATATAAGTGTACTTGTTTTCAAACAACAAAGGTAGATTTTGAAAGGCCAATGGCAACACTTTCTCTTTCTTGGATTCTTATAAAAAGAAAAACAGTACTTGCCAGCAACCCTCGTTAAACTCAGTGATTAATAATAATAATTAATAGTAATGCATCAAAATGAAGTGGACCTAGTTGTGAAAAAGATGGAATTCAGCAGGAGGGGACAAGAAGGCAAAGAAAGGGAGGGTTAACATGTTCAAAATGTGTTATCTACATGTATCAAGTTGTCAAAAATTAAACTATTAAAGAATACTTGGATTCACCTGTGTGCCCAGACAGACCTATAATGTGTCAGGCAAGGAAAACACTAGCCTTACTTCACACAGAGATGGATTGCATTGAAAGCATTTCCTCACAAGACAGTAGAGTCAGGGATGCTCAAACAGGTCTGGGGACCTTGGATGCCACTTAAGTGTGATCCTGACTCCAGAGAGTAAAGTGAGGCAGCATTTCCTCCAGGGCCTGGATCCTGCAGTTTCATGTTGGGAGGCCCTGCTCATTAGCACAACAGCAATTCTGCCTTTTTCACTCATGAGAAAAGATGCAGATTCTGAAAAGCCAGGATGCAAAATCTTGCTAATATGAACCCGTCACACCCTCAGGTGTTTGTTGTTTGTTTTTCAAAATAAGGACTCAGACGACCTCATCAGGAACAGTTTCAGCTGTGAGTTCAATAACTAGATTATTAGACTACCAATCATGGCCAGTTAATGGGGTTTAGAGTTATGAAATAGAATAAATTCTATGATTAACACAAGGGCTATAAAATCTCTAGACTGTTGGTTCTGCACCATGAACTTGTACTCATATTAGACTCCAGGTTTATATTCAGAGTTTACTGTTTGACTTTATATCTCCTTGGGACAAATGTTCCCTCCCGACCTTTAATTACTGCACTGGCAGTGGAACCTAGGAAACAGACATCATTAGCAGTCTTGCCTGGATAATTAAGAAATAAGTTCAGGAGGATAATTGCTCCATCATTATTTCTCCTTACCTTCTGACAAATTAGATGTTTTATAATTGAGTTGACCATATGGTCAAATCTATGCAATTAATATTCCATTATTTTAATTTAGAAATTTATATACACACAAACTATAATCCTTTCCTTTCCTTCCTTCTCTTCCACTTATCCATCTTGGAGGGGCTGGGGAAGGATAAAGGTGGAGTTCTGGTGATTTAAGTGTGATTCAGGTTAGTGTTTGTTGTGTGGATATGAGGGTGTGTGTGTGTGTTTGCGTGTGTGTGTTCATATACATGTGAGCACATGTTTGTGGGTCAATGTGTGTGAGGACCAGATGTTGATGTCAACTGTGTTCTTCAATCACTCCCTCCCTTACTATTTGAGACAGGGCCTTTCTCTCTATATTTCCCTCTATATATTCCCTCATAATGCTGCTAGAGTAACTATACAGTGGGACTCAGGAAATCTGTCTTACATCCCCAAAGCTGGAATTACACACCACCACATCAGCATTAATTGGGTGTACTAGGGATCTGACCTCTGGTACTAAATCTCGCATGACAAAGACTTTGCCCACGAGTCACTGTCTAGCACCAGATCAGTGTTATGAAACTGTTTAGTATTCATCCCTTCTATTCATGCCTACATCAATGAGTTATCCGAATGCTGGGGAAGATCAAGGCCTTTTAAAGTATGGTTTTGATTGCCTTTGGCATTTTAAATAAAGAAGCTTTTGCATTATCCAGATTCTGTTACCTAACGGACTCATGCAGATGAATGAAGACAACGCAGAAATGAATGTGAAGATATTTCATATTCCGGTTGATTGTCCTGGTGAGGGCCATAAAGCAAAGTCTAGACTAAGTGATGTGGGAGGCTCTAGCAGACATGAAAGCAGAGTGTGAGATGGCTCCTTCTGAAGTAATTAGTGCTAAGATCAGAAATCATTGGCAGTTTAGAGACTTTCAAAACTGCTCAAACCCCTGCTCCCTCAAGCAGGCTGACGTTGAGAATGTATTTCTTGCTGAAATA
>PVHP010012808.1:0-41790 GCA_004024765.1 Zapus hudsonius
GGTCCCCAACTCAAGAATCGTCAGTAGGAATGAGTTGTCTATGACGATATAGAGCACACCAGACGCTCCACTTCCAAGAACTTATTTTAGATCATGGAGCCCAGTGTCCCTTGGTATAGAGGTCAGGTCTTTGGGGGACTTGTGTGTGAATGCAATCTAGGAAGGTAGGTGTTGGGAAAGGGTGTGTGGTGTCTCAGTTCTGTGATGTTCTCCCTGAGCGCAAAGGAAGGACCCAAGGGCCTTAAGCCAGGCATCCCATGGTCACCATGGGCCTGCCCAGGATGGGCACACTGCCAGGAACATCTAACGAGCCCCAAGGGATGAAGCAGGAAACATGCTTCAGGCCACACTCAGAGGGTGAGCCTGTTCAGTCACCAGGGCATTCCCCTTTGGGACTTCCAGCCAGCCACAAGACCTGCCTATGTGCGGGAGGGGAGGTGGGTGTCAAGGGCCTGGAGGAAACTCAGGAAGGGAAGTAGTCAAGTGTGGGTATATGCACCCACAAGTTCAGGTGGCTGGCATATTAGGGGGCTTGGGTAGGACTGGGTAAGGGTTTCCTTCTGGGCAGACCTGGCCCCGAAACACAGTGGTAGGGCCTTTTTTCTTCAGTCTAGAGAATAGAATATAGACTGCACTATAGGCCATTTCTACCCTTCAGCTAGACACCTTTGCACAGTATACAAGATGCACCATGTCCACCAGGGGTAGCCCTGATAGGGGAATGAATGGTCACAAAATCATGGAAGTGTGCCAGGTCCTGGAACCTACAGGGTAATAACCAAGGGTTGTATCTACTCCCAGGAAGCAGGGCCTAATTCTGCCTTCTTGTCACCCTAGGAACAGTCTCATCCAGTTAATAAGTTGAGCACAATGCCTGGTGCATCTGCTATAGCCCAGAGCGTAAGTGGAGTCCACCTGAACATTCATTCCAGCCTTACCTCACCTCCCTCAGTTTTTCCCAAAGCTAAGAGTCCAAGAATCAATGGAGACATAGGCACAACAAAGGTAGCAAGGCAGGCTGGAGGCATGGCTGAGGCGTACAGCACCTTTGGGTTCCATCCTCAGCATGGGAGGTAGGGGTGGAATGTAGGAAGACAGCAAGCCTGAGTCGAGACAGCAGCCTTTCCTCACTTCAGGTGAACACCCAAGGGGCTGTAGTCAAACTATCCCCACCCACGTGAGAACCACCCAGTTCTATGCAAGAGTGGTCCAAATTTAACATAACAAGAATGATAGCAGACACCTGCTGAGCTGTACCAAGCCCTGCCCTGAGGACTTTCCCAACAAGTAATGATTTGAGCTTACAGCTAGGTGATAATATTATCCCTATTTTACAGATGAGGGCATCAAGGTGCTGAGAAGTGGCTTCCTCTAGGTCACATGTGTACTAAGTGGCAGAGGCAGGATTTGAACTCAGACCATTTGCAATGTTAATGATGCCGGTTCAGACAGGGTTACTAGGAGCCACTCACTGGAGACTGCTGATTTGACTCTTTTGTAAATAGGATGCTTTTAAGGGGCGGGGATGTTGTAAAACAGAAGGAAATCTAGTAGAGATATGCTCTGTAGCCTTTAATTTATATGTGCTTTATTCCAATTCATATAGTAAGTCAGATGGTTTGAGAAACAGCTACATGCCGGATGTCCACCAAATTTACCCAGTTTCATTGAATCCCCAAGATAGCTTTACAAGGTACCTAAACCTGCGCCGCCTGGAGTGCAGGGAGCAGGAGGTACAGGCTGGGCTTCTGACCTACGTCCTGGGATTCCAGAGCCCGGGGCCCCCCAAGAGGAGTGGGGAAGCCTTCAGATGAAGGGAGGAAGGGCTAAGGACTGGAAAGGGTGGTGACCACAAAGACAGGTGCGAGCACCCGGAAAGGAGCCTGGCCACCCAAAATGATACTCCCTGGGTACTCTAAGGCGAAGTCCGGTTGGGCCTTGGAAATGCCAGGGTCCCTCCAAGTCGGCCAGTCTGGACTGGAAGGACAGGGAAGAAGGACCGAGCGCCCACCCGCCGCGGCTCCTGGCCCTGCAGCGACCTGCTAGGATACCAGAACCCCAGTGTTTACGGCACAGCCCCCTGCTCTGCTCGGCATCCAAGAGGAGCAGGCGGGGGCCGAGTCCCCAGCCCAGGCCGAGCGGGCGCCCTCCTAGGGGACGAGCAGCGGCGACGGGACGGACGGACCCCTCTGCGCACAGAAAGAAAATGGAAGAAAGGAGCCCTCGGCTCCCCAGCTCCCCGCCCCTTTCCCTGCCCCCATTTGAAGAGAGGGGTCCGGGGTCCCCGGGCCCGCACTCACCCAGCGGCACGCTGATCCGGGGGCTGAGCGCCCGCGCGCTCAGGAGATGAAGCGGCAGCAGCAGCAGCAGCAGCAGCGGCAGGAGCGCGCGCAGCGGGGCGGCGGGCAGGCTCGCCCGGCCCATCGCGGCAGGCGGGCGCGTGCAGCTCGGACGGCGGCCGGCGACGGCGTCCTCCCGCTCGGGCTCAGGTTGCTCCGCTCGAGGCGCAGGCAGCAGCCCCGCCCCGCGGCCCGGCCCCCGACTCGCTCCGGGCCTCCGCCTCCGGACCTGGGAGGGCGAGAGCGGGGAGGCGTGTCACGTGGGCGGCCGAGACCCGGGGACCCTCGGGCCGGTGCTCCCCGCGCGCACGCGCGCCCCGCGGCCGGGCAGGGTGGGAGCGCCGCGGGGACGGCGCACCGAGGAAGGAGGGGACGGAGGAGGAAGTCGGCCGGTTAGTCCTGCCTCTCCCGGCCTTTGCCCAGCCCGCCCCTTCCCCCTTCCTTCTTCCTGGGCGCAGGGAGCGCGAGGGCGGCTCGGGGTCGTCACCTGCGGCCGGCGGGGCGGTGGAGCGCGGGACGCGGGCGGAGGCGACCCCCGGCCCCCGCCTCCCGGCACCCACCTGCTTGTGACCCAGGGAATTTGGCCGAGCTGGTGCCCACGCTGGGACTGGAGACCAGCCTGCTCTCCGCGCGGGTCTGGGCTCCCCGCGGCGGAGGCCACGCTATGAATTCTGTCCACGCGAAGCCCAGGGGGCAAGTTATCCCAAGTGAGATAATAGGATTTCATGGACTGTACTGCCAAGGAGTTGAGACCTTCCCCACAACCTGCACGTGCCTGGGCAGAGGAACGGACTCCCCAAGGCCAGAATGCCAGAGGCACGGATCCACTTTGTCGAGATCAGGGGGAAAAAAAAATTATACATATATATATATATTTGGAGGGGGTAGGAGGGTGGATGGGCGTGCCAGGACCTCCTGCCACTGCAAACTAACTCCAGACTTTGCGGATCTGGTTTGGGGAAGCGAATGCCTCTAATCGCCCAAGACCAGGACTTTCTAACCAATCGTAGACTGAACCCTTTAAGTGGGGTCTTGGGTCAACTTAGTGGGTGCGCCTCAGCGTTTATATATGTAGTAGCACTGATCACAGAAAAGACGTTTGGGGAACGTGTTTCAGCTTCTAGGTATGCAAAGGAGTGAAGTAAAATGTAATTCAAAAACCTTATGACCGTGTCTACTAGAATTTGCTGCAATTGCAAGATAACTCTTCTGCACCTCCCCCACCCCCTTCCCTCTCAGAGCCATAACCTTTTGCTCTCCTCCCCACTCCCAAGGTCCACCACATTTTCTCCCACAGGTGGGTGGCAGTCAGGGTGGGGACAAAGCACACACACAGTCCTAGGTCTCCTTTCATGCCCCATAACTTATATATCCCTACCACCTCAACGTCCTGTGGACATGATGCCAACAGCCCAGCCTAGCACTAAGCAATTACATAGAGGATATGGACAGCTCCAACACCTCTGTACTTCCACCACGGCCCAAGGCCAGAGAGCCCAGCTTCCATCAAAGCTCAATTCTCCAGTCTATCCTGAATTCCAAATGGCATCAGTGTTTCTATTTGGCTGTCTGGCAGGCACATCAAATCCCACATGGACCACATCAAGCTCCAGATCTTTCCCCAAACCTCAACTACAGCTTTCCCCATTACATCTGTTGGCAGACAGTTGTTCAGGCTAGAAACCTCAACTCCTGTCTTATTTCTTACACCCAATTCACTAGCAAATCCATTATCAGATCACTTACAACTTTCTCAGGCCTCACCCTTTTCAACATAGCAGCCAGTGTGAGACTTTAAAAATCAAAGAGATGGGGAGATGGCTCAGTAGTTACAGTCACTTCCTTGCAAAGCCTGCCATCCCAGGTTCAATTCCCCAGTACCCACATAAAGCCAGATGCACAGTGACAGATGCATCTGGAGTTCATTTGTAGTGGCAAGAGACACTGCTATGACCATACTTTCTCTTTCTGTGTCTCCGTCACAAATTTTAAAAACAATGAAAATGAAAGTCAGCCAGGTGTGGCTGGGCACGCCTATGATCCCAGCACTTGTGAGGTAGAGGCAGGAGGATAAGAAAGAGGCCAAGGACAGCCTCTGTTATAAATCGAGTTTGAGGCTAGTCTACCCTGTCTAAAAAGAAATATAAAAATAAAAATGAGCCGGGCGTGGTGACTTTAATCCCAGCACTCGGGAGGCAGAGGTAGGAGGATCACCATGAGTTCGAAGCCACCCTGAGACTACATAGTGAATTCCAGGTCAGCCTGGGCTAGAGCAAGACCCTACCTCAAAAAAAAACAAAAAAACTTAATAAAAATTAAAAAAAAGAAAATAAATAAAAATGAAAATGAAAAGTCCTCTGCTCAAAATCTTCCAGTGGTTCGGGCTGGAGAGATGGCTCAACGATTAAGGCACTTGCCTCCAGTGCCTAAGGCCCTGGGTTCAATTCCCCAGGACCCACATAAGCCAGACCCACAAGGTGGTGGCTCTGGTGCTCTATCTCTCTCTCTCTCTCTGTATCTCTCTGCTTTAAAAATAAATAAATAAAATATTTTAAAAAATCAGCTGGGCGTGGTGGCGCACGCCTTTAATACCAGCACTCGGGAGGCAGAGGTAGGAGGATCACCATGAGTTCGAGGCCACCCTGAGACTACATAGTGAATTCCAGGTCAGCCTGGGCTAGAGTGAGGCCCTACCTCGGGAAAAAAAAAAAAAAAAAATTTCCAGTGGTTCCCCATCTTGGACTGAAAAACAGAGTGAGGTGGGACTTTTTGCTTGTTTGGTTTGTTAACGTAATGCAAGCATATGGAGCAGTGTCTAGACACATGGCAGGCAGGCCTTAAATAAATATTGGCTGAATGAATGAATGAGTGTAATCTCAGAGTCATAGAATGCTGCTGCCTCATGTTAACTAATAACCAGAACAATTTTTAGCTTCGATTGAAAATTATGCAATACACTTTAAAAAAATAATTATTTGTGTGGCGGGCATGTGTGCCACAGTATGCATGTGGAGGTCAGAGAACAACTCGGAGGTGTCTGTGGTCTTTTTTGAGACAGGGTCTCTGGCTGCTGCAAATGAACTGCTAGACTACAAACAAGTATCAGATTAGCTGACCTGGGAGCTTCAGATTCTCCTGGCTCCTCTACCCACTGTGATCTTGTACACCTTGGGATCACAGATGGTTGTATCACTTTGCATTCTGCTTTATATGAGTGCTAGGAAATTGAACCTCTAAGCCATATCCCCAGCCTGCAATAAGCTTTTTAAACTTAGTGCAGGACTTCAAAATTATCTTTCTTAAATCTAGGGTTCTGGTCCAGACTTCATCCCACTGAGGTCATTTTAAATATTGATTCTATTATCGTACATTTGGCTTTCCCTCCTAGTTTTGAGTCATCATGAATTTGGTTAAGCATTCCTTATGCCTTTAATCAAGTCACACTGGGTGTGCAGACCTAACCTCCTGATCTTGGTTTCTACATACCATTCTCCCATAAAAGGAACCAGGACTCTTTGGAGAATGAAAGGGAAAGTACAAGGTAAACATGGGACATTTTGTTGAGCCAGAAAGCAAAGAAGTAATGAAAGACTAATGGGGTCATGTCAGAAGGACACAGGAGCTGGGCGTGGTGACGCACGCCTTTAATCCCAGCACTTGGGAGGCAGAGGTAGGAGGATCGCCCTTGAGTTCGAGGCCACCCCGAGACTACAGAGTGAATTCCAGGTCAGCCTGGGCTAGTGAGACCCTACATCGAAAAACAAAAAAAAAAAAAGGACACAGGAGCCACCTTGATGATCACATCATTGATCTTCAAATGGCATAATGAAGCAATGGTTTCTAATGCAGTAAATTAAAACACAGCTGAAGAGATGGCTCAGCGGTTAAGATTCTTGCCTGTAAAGACTAACGACCTGGGTTCGATTCTCCAGTGCCCATGTAAAGCCAGATGTGCAAAGTGGTGCATGCATCTGGAGTCCCTTTGCAGCAGCTGGAGGACCTGGCATGCACCCATTCTCACTGTCTCCCTTCTTTTTTTTTTTTTTTTTTTAAATAATTTATTGTCCATAATGAGTTACAACATTTAGTGGGCAAACAATGAGTTGTTATCCCCAATTCCCCACTGCCTTCCCCTCCCCCCTCCACTGGATAACCTCCTCCATGGGACTTCTGGATCAGTCCTTGTGACAGGGGACCATGGATAGCCTAGTATCACTGTCTCCCTTCTATCTCTCTCTGCTTGCAAATAATCAATAAATAAAAACTCTGAAGCAAACAAACAAAAAACACCCCACAATCCATTAGTAACAGTTTAAGTCAGAGAGGGAAAGAGGAGGGAAACATTAAAATTAAAAACTAATTTAAAAATTTAAAAATGTAGATGTAAGCAAGGATCACAGATGGATGCAACGCCATTGGGGCGTCAGACTGTTTGGGAAACAATGTCTTTAAGTCTGTTCCACAGTTAACTTATGAGGCCAAGGGAAAATGTATCTCTTCCAAAAGATCTGGTGGCCACCATCCTAATCAAGTGGTCAAAAGTGGCTTCCCTTAGGACTTCCCTTAGGACTGTGACATGACTTAGCTCATGATATGATGCTGTAAGAAATACACAACATTCTTCCTGTAACCCAGATCTAATAATGAGGACACGAGCAGACATTTCTAGCATGGAAAGCATTCTAGCTTAGACTTTAAAAACACAAGGGGAGCTGGGCATAGTGGCGCACACCTTTAATCCCAGCACTCAGGAGGCAGAGGTAGGATTGCCTTGAGTTTGAGATCACCCTGAGACTACATAGTGAATTCCAGATCAGCCTGGGCTAGAGTGAGAACCTACCTCAAACCCCCCCACCCCCTCAGAAAATTAAAAACACATGGGACTGGGGAGATGGTTCAATGATTAAAGGTGTTTGCTTGCAAAGCCTGCAGGCCTGGGTTTGATTCCCCAGTACCCACTTAAAGCCAGAAGCACAAAGTGGCGCATGTATCCCAAGTTCATTTACAGTGGCATGAGGCCCTGGTGCACCCATTCATTCTTTTTTTTTTTTAAATATTTTTTATTTATTCATTTTCAAGCAGAGAAATACAGAGAGAGAGAGGGAGAGAGAGAGAGAGAGAGAGAGAGAGAGGGAGAGAGAGAAAGCACCAGGGCCACCAACTTGTGGGTCTGGCATATGTGGGTACTGGGGAATTGAACCCAGGGCCTTAGGCACTGGAGGCAAGTGCCTTAACTGCTGAGCCATCTCTCCAGCCCACCCATTCATTCTTGAAAATAAATATATAAATAAATTTTTTTAAAAAAAGACAAGACCAGGTGGAAGAGTGATGAATGGCTCACCAGGTGTGCGTATACCACATACCCACACATGAACACATAAACAAGCAAAGTAAATGAAAATGCTGACTCTGACACTTTCTTCTTCTGTCTCTGCTTCCAGTCCTTACCTAAAGCAGCACCTGATCTGTGGCCATGGCCACTGCTCAATTAGCATTTGGTGAGAGCCTGAATCCGAGCATCACGTAACTTCAAAAGCCACAGGAGGTGGGTCTGCCCTTATGTCTTGGCAACACAAGGCTTGTCTGATGGCTGTGCTCATCCCTCAGGAGAGGAGGTAGGGGCTGATGCAGCCTCTTGTGGTCGTTAATTATATCCTGCTCATGTGCTTCAAAAGCATGCCTCATGCCAACTGGGCAGCAAGCCCCTAAAGGGCAGTGACAGGTCTTCTGTCTTCCAGACCCCTGCTGCCTAGGATAGCACTGCAGTAAGGACTCCACAGAGATGATCACATGAGGGTCCCAAGGCCAGAGGAAGCAGCGCCTCTGCCCCCAATCCCTTTCCCCAGCATGGCAGCCTTGGTCTGGTTCTTTCAGACTCCCCTGTCTTCTGTTAGTGTGCCAATGTGCTCTCCACAGACTGGAAGAAACAGGAGGGTGACTGACAGAGAAAAATCGCCTTTGAGCTAACTTCCTGTGGGCTAAAGAGTGGTTCCCAAGCCAACGATGTGTCTCTGCTCCCCTCTGCCACTCTTGGATGGAGGCGAGTCTTTCCTTGCCAGGATGTCAGTGTTTATAAAGAACTCAGGGGGAGCTTAGAAATGACATACCAATAATAATAATAATAATAATAATAATAATAATAATAATAATAATAATGATGAGACCAAAAGGAAAGCAATGCTTCCTCCATGCCCCAGCCAGCAAAATGAAGTAATCATCAAGTCTGGCCCTCATTCTCCATACACACTCACAGGTCTTCTCTCTTCATTCTGTCTGTCTGTCTGTTTGTCTGTCTCTCTCTGTCTCTGTCTCTGTCTCTGTCTCTCTCTCTCTCTCTCTCACACACACACACACACACATACACACACACACGGACAAGGTACAAGAATGAGAGGCAAAATGTGCATCAGAATATATTATAAAGAGGTCCAGACAAACTACTAAGTGATGAGATGTCAGACCAGTGGGCACATGCCCTGTAGGCAGATGAGCAAACTTGAAAGATGATGGATGGGTTCCATATCTTGATCTGTTGTTGGTTTCCCAAGTGTGTACAGCTGTTAGAACACATTGAGCTATATACTTAAGATCTATGCATTTACTATATATAAACTTTTTGGTGACTTTTTAAAATCTCACTATGTAACCCAAGCTAGCCTCAGATTTACTATCTAGCCTGGAATTCTCGATCCTCCTACCCTTACCACCCAAGTGCTGGGATGGGATTACAGGGGTGTCTCACCACGCCCTGCTTTATACCTGTTATCACAGAGACCAGGAGGAGGGGCCTGACTGGAGGATCAAGTGGAAGAAGAGAAAAAGGATGGGAACTAGAGAAGAGAGAATGAAGAGAAATAAAGGCTACTAGAGAAAGAGGAAATAAAGGGAGAATAAATGAATAAATGAAAATGAAGGCGAGTGAACACATTTGCTGGCTCACTCCCCTGCTGCCCACAGGGCAAGTGCTCACAGCAGAACCCGCAATCCAGGCCACAGCCAGCCTTTCACGCAACCATTCCCCATCCCATCCCCAGGTATAGCCTCTGGCCTGGTGCAGGAAGGATGTTCTTGGGCACCAATGGCTCCTGCTGGCAGCCCCTGATCAAGCTTTTGTTGCTGTTGTTTTATGTTTGTTTTTTTCGAGGTAGGGTCTCACTCTAGCCCAGGCTGACCTGGAATTCACTATGTAGTCTCAGGGTGACCTTGAACTCATAGTGATCCTCCTACCTCTGCCCCCCAAGTGCTGGGATTAAAGGCGTGTGCCACCACGCCCAGCTCTGAAAGTTGTTTTGTTGGCTGTCATGGGGCACAGCCTCTAGCCAAGACCAGTTCCACCCTCCCCTCCTGGGGTAGTATTCAGGCTCCTCCCAGTTCCTGGGTGCTGGCTGGCAGGTTGCCCAGTAAGGTCTCTCAAACATGAACTGGCGGCTGCCCAGCTCCCTAGACCTTGGCCGCCTGCCATTATCCCCTCATAGCCCCAAGCCCTCCTCTTATGCCAACCTACAGCTGCAGCTCCCCACGCTGCCTTGGCTGGGCATGCTGCTCTGTCTCCTCCCCAGGGGTTGGGCAGCAACTCAGCTGCAACATCAATACATTTTGATAAGGAAGTGACAGCAGCTGGCACAACGTGTTCTTTTAAATCAGCCAATGGTTGCCGAGTCCTGGGAGCTGGGTCCTTCTTTGGGACACTACCCTACACAGCAGAGGGCACCCACATAGAGTCAGCACTAACACTGTCTTCAGATCTTTCAGGCAGCTTTCAACAAGGTCTAGCAATAAATGTAAATAAACAACCTCATCTCTTTCCCCAAACCGACTTCCCTTTACAGGCCTTTTATTATTGTTGTCCTATAAGTGGCAGAATCCAGTGTCATAAGAGCACATGGCTCTTATGACAGAATTCATCACTACCCCGTTATATGTGGGCCTTAGGAAAGCCACAGTCCCTCTGGCTGTCAGCTGCCTCTCCTGTGATAGTAATAATACAGCATTTCATGAGATGATTAGGGGCTGTGATGTACCTGTAACACCATGGCAGTGAGCGCTACATGGAGTAAACACCCAACATCCCAAGTTCTCTTCCAAGTCCTGGATGTTATTATCACCTCACCCCATCTGAAAGTTGCCCCATAGCCACAACAACATTTAACCATCTTAGATGTCCATCCTGATGAACCCTTTTAGGCGCTGCCTCGGGTTCAGATGCCTCCTGTAAACGTGCTGCTGAGGCTGCAACTCTCACAGGACGAAGGAACCAGCCTGCCCAGCCCAAGCCCCAGGTCTGCTTGCTGTGGCAAGGAGCCGGCCACCCAGCACCGCCCCCACTGGGCCTGTTGGGGCCTGAGCTGGCCACTCCCTGGGAGGTGATCCCCCACCCAAAGGGCTGTGGTGCAACCAGCAGGGCTCAACCTGTCCCTGCCCAGGCAGGGTGGAACTTGAAGTTGCTACTGTCACTTCCCTGCCCCCTCACAGGAGCTCTGTGTGTTCATGCACACAGTAGGTCTGCTCAGCAGGGGGACTAGAGAGCACTGGTAACTAGCCTGGCTGATGTGACTCTCCTGCTCTGGGACTATTGCAGCCAGCCACTCACAGGTGTCCTGGGCCAGGTGAGGAAGAGGAAAGAAGGTGAAGGGCCTAACACAGTCTTGGCTTCCAGTTAGGGTCTCAAGAAGTCAGAAAGCAGGGCATGATGGCTCACACTTGTAATCCCAGCTTTCTAGAAGCTAAAGCTGAAGAAGCACCTTGAATTTGAGGCCAGCCTGGGCTAACTACATAGTGAGCTGAAGGCCAGTCTGGGCTACAGTGTGAAACTGTTCCCTAAAAAAGACACAGATATGTCAGGCATAGTGGCTCACACCAGTAACCCTAGCACTTGGGAGACGAAGGCCAGCCTGGGTCACAGAGTGAGTTCAAGTAGCCAGTCAGGGCTATTTATTAAGGCCCTGTCTCAAAAACAAACAAACTCCCAATTTGCCACCAAATTCTTTCCCTCTGCAATGGTTTTGTTGTTAACTTGATCTTTTTAATTATCTTGGGTGGGTCTCTGAGGATGTTTATAGGAAGACAGCCTCTCAATAGGGGCAGGATGTAAGGAGGCTCAGGGAAGCAGAAATGAATATCCCTTTCTGGGAGGGCAGTGCAGGAAGGAAATTCCAGAGACTCAGGAAGCCAACAAGTCAGGATAGGGTTGTAAGACTCCACCCTAAGGCTATATACATGGGGAAAAAAATCTTCTCTTTCCTCTACCTACCCCTGCCTGTTTGCTGTTCTGTGTGTGTGGTGTTGGTGATGGCTCTTTTTCTCACTTCTTGGACCTGTGGGGGGAGGGGCAGTTTGGAACTTCCCCTGAATGTGTAGCTTTAATAAATCCTTTCCTCCCATAAACTGTGTCTGGTTTGGAGATTCATTTCAGCAGCGTGTGAGCTGACTATGACACCCTCTTAATCCACACAAGCCACAGACCCCCTAGCCACTGCCCTATGAAGTTCAGGGTCCTGCCTGTACCCTACAGAACCACATTCTTCTCAAGTCCTAAGGTTCTCCCTTCAGCCTCTTCCTTTCCAGAGGAAGGAGCCCTTTGGCTCCAAAGTTTCTCCCAGACACCTGGTGGCTGACACTCTTGCTCCCACGCTGAGTCTTGCTCTTGGCCATGACACTGAGCCCAGAGAGTAAGTAGGGACAATTGTGCCCGTGAGAGTGGTAGAGACAGGCAAATTAGTTACCACTGATTTCCTGTGGCTCCAAGGATGGCGCTATCACCATGCTTTGCCAGGATGGAAGTTCTAAGCAATGTTCCATAGGTGCCCTATAGCAACACTAGCCCCCTGTTCCACAGGCAAGTGTCCCACTCTGCAGGTGCTGCAAGGGCACATGGGGTCATAAGACCCCTGCTGCCCTACAGTAACACTAGCAGAGCTGGAGTGAGGCCAGCACCAAAGACCCCTGACTGGACAGGGACTTCACGCATCAGCTAGCCAGGTGCACTGCTAGTATTATATATCCTAGTATTACCAGGTGTGGTGTCGGGTTGCAGGATACCATGTAAGGATCTCTAGGGCCTGAATCCAGGGGAGGGGGCTCAGAGGGGCCAGTTCCACCTAGCCGCATGGACTATGTGCAGCTTTCCTAACCTGTGGCTTCCACAACCCATCCTCCCTCCAAAGGGCAGACCCCGCTTTCCATCCTCACACCTGTGCTCCTCCAGGACCTCACCTATGAACACTGCCTCAGGCCTTTCACCACAGCCTGCAAACAGGGCCATAGAGAAGGGAGCCCTTACCCCAGGAGACACTAGGAGCCCCCAAGAAAGACGTGGCATTTCTGGAGAATAGATCAGAACTTCCTTCTGATTTCAAAACAATCCTTGTTAATGTTGGGGATGTAGCTCTGATGGTAGAGTGCTTGCCTAGTAGGCACAATACCCAGGGTTCAATTGAAGAAGAAGAAAGAAGGAAGGAAGAAGGAAGGAAGAAGAAAGAAGAAAAGTCCTTGTCATGCACCATCCCTGACAAAATGTAGAGAACCAAATTTTCCTCTTTTTTTTTTTTTTTTTTTTTTGGTTTTTTGAGGTAGGGTCTCGCTCTAGTCCAGGCTGACCTGGAATTCACTATGTAGTCTCAGGGTGGCCTCGAACTCATGGCAATCCACCTATCTCTGCCTCTTGAGTGCTGGGATTAAAGACTTGTGCCACCACACCTGGTTTCTTTCTTTCTTTCTTCCCTCCTTCCCTCCCTTTTTTTCCTCTCTCTTTTAAGAGTCTCATTGTGTAGTCCAGGCTGGCTTTGACCTTGCTATGTGACCCAAGCTGATTTCAAACTCACAACCCTCCTGCCTCAGCCTAAATGCTGGAATTTCAGGTGAGCACCACCACACCCAGCTATTAGCATTTCTTTAAGGTGTGTTAGTCTGTAGATATAGAGAACTTTCAAAATGAGCTTTAATTGGGCAAAAAGAAATCATACCTTATTTTGGAATAGCTATCTAACCGTGATGTGACATATTTGGACTATTTGGCAAATTTTTCTAAAGCAGAGTTGAGAGATTCATGGGTAATATTTTTCTTAGCACTGACTACAAGTGAGACACTATGCTGACCTTTTTACATTCAATCATTTATTTAATCCTCACAACAGAGATGGGAGTTATTCTAGTATATTTCCACTACACAGATGTGAAACTGAACTACAGAGAAGCTCAGGGGCTTGCTAAGATCATTTGTGCTTAGGACCAGAACTTAGATCTGTTGGTTCCAAACTCACATGGACTCTCTACCCAGACTCTCAACCAGGCTTTGTCTCAACTTAAAATCACCTACTCTTCTGAACCATAGCTGCTTTTCCTTCCTCCCTTCCCTTCTCTTCCTTTCTTCCCTTCCTTTCTCTTCTCTCCTTCCTTCATTCATCCTCCCTCACTTCATTCATCCAACGCTGTTTCTTGCTCACTTGCTGCCTTCTAAGCACTGCTGAAATTGAAGGGAACTAACATGGCTGAAGCAGGACAGACTGCCATTCATCAGGGTCCTTTAAATGCTTCTTTCCAGAGAATACTCATCGTGGCCTACATTTCTTTAGACACTTTCACTCACTCATTCCTTTGTCTCCAACAAAGGTAGTGGCCAGAGAGAGCCTGGCCGAGCTCCAGAAGGGCTCCCTGGCTGCACAGACTTGAATCCTGCTGTTTTCAACTGATTTCCGGAGCTGCTCCTCCGGGCTCCCTCTGCACTCAGCTCGGATTCCCATTAAGGCCCTCATTATGCCCTCGTAAAGCACTCATTTACACACCCTTCCTTCTCTTCCCATTTCTGCTCCAAGCTCTGCAGAGTGTGGGGAGCAGACAGGCCAACCTGGGGTTTTTCAATCTCCAGCCCCAGGGCAGAGCTTGGAAACAGCAGGTACCAGTAAATGCTGTCTAAATGAACAAATGAGTTCTCTGCTCTAGCTGACTGTCTCAAATCATTTCCAAATGATTCATCTGAGTGCTCTTTCTGAGATCTCCCCCGCCCCTTCCTCTTATCCTTTTCAAAGGAAAGGTGGCACAGCAAAGGGGGAGGCTAGAGCCCTGGCCTGCCTTAGGCAGCCAAGGGTTCTCTTGCTCTGATGGATGACTAGTCTCAGCAGATCGGTTGGCTTCAAGACTGATGGCATTTGAGAGTACTGCTTGGCTCCAGCCAGATAACACATTGAACTGAGACTTCCAGGGCTGGAGCTGCAGCTCAATTAGTAGCATGCTTGAAGCCCTGGATTCAATCCCCAGTACACGCAATGCGTGGTGATATATACTTGTAATCCCCAGAGCTCTGGCAGAAGGATCAGAAGTTCAAGGTCATCCTAGGTGAATTCATAACCACCCTGGGATACATGAGACCCTGTCAAAACAACAGTGTTACCAACATCAAAAACCTGAGAATCTGAGGAAAATAGCACAGCAGTTAAAGGTGCCTGCTGTCCAAAGCCTGCCATCCTGGGTTCAAGTCCCCAGTGCCCACGTAAAGTCAGATGCACAGAGTAGCACACGCACCTGGAGTTCATTTGCAGTGGCAAGAGCCCCTGGTATAACCACTCTCTCTGTCTCAAATAAATAAAAATTTTTCAGAGCTGGAGAGATGGCTCTGTGGTTAAGGCACTTGCCTGCAAATCCTAACGACCCAAGTTTAAGACCCCAGTGCCCACATAAAGCCAGATGCACAGAGTGGCACATGCATCTGGAGTTTGTTTTTAGTGGCTGGAGGACCTGGCACGCCCATTCTCTCTCTGCTTGCAAATAAATAAATAAAATATATTTTAAAAATATTTTTAAACTCAATTACTCATGCTTGCATAGCAAGTAATTTATCCACTGAGCCATCTTCCCAGCTCGGTTTTTAAGCATTCATGAAAGTTTGAGCATATGTTTTTTTGAGAAAGGGACTCATGTAGCCCAGGCTGGCTTCAAACTTGCTATATAGCCAAAGATGACCTTGAACTTCTGATCCTACTACCTTGAATATTGAAATATTTTTTGTTCGTTTTTGTTGTTTGAGACAGGATCTTATATAAAGGCCCAGGTTGGTCTTGAACTCACTATGTAGCTGAGGATTACCTTGAACTTCTCATCTGCTGACTTCTGCCTCCCAACTGCTAGGATCACTAGAATGCTCCACCATAGCTAGTCTTAATCTATTATTATTTCTTTGGGTGCTGGACTTCACACATGCTAAACATGTTCTCTGCCACTGAGCTATACCGTTATCTCTATCTTTAAATCACCCATTACCAAGAGCTTGAGCCTTGGATGCAAGATCCTGTCTTTCTCTGAGTTTCAGAAAGAATCACTAAAAGGAAACAGGCACAGCTTGAGAGTCAAGAGACTGAGTTCAAATCCTGACCTTCCCACAACTCACTGTGCCATCTGGGGAATAACGTAATATCTCTGGTTCCTGCTCCTCCTGTGCAAATGTGAAACAAGGACACAGGATTTCTAAATCTTTCAGTTCCAGTTCCAAAACACCCAGACCTAGTGCACTTAACTCGTGTAAGAATCCTGTCACTTTTAAATAACACACTCACATGACAGGTTAGGGAATGTGCAAAAAGGTGTGATGACCTTCGGGAAGTGACCCAGGCCCCTGAACCTTTCTGCCATGTATCAAAGAGGCCACAATAGCTGCCTCATTCCCAGGACCCCCACTTCCTCCTCCCTGGCCCTCAGCCACCTTAGTGCTCAGGGAGAAGGAAAGTCAAGACCAAAGCCCTGACTCCAGAGGTCAGTCCACTACGGTTCTGACGAGGGGCCCAAGGCCTTTTCCAAATTCCAAGTGACTCTCCTGGGGTTTGGGAGTGGAGGGCGGTGCCAAGAGGGTGTCGGAGACTCGGTTAAAGGATTCGGGCGCGGAGGCCCCCGGTGGCCATGGGAACGCGAGCCCAGCCTCCGCGCAACCATGGCAACGGGCTCCCGCACTGGCCGGCGCCGGTGTCCATCGGAGCGTGCAGGTGGCGCCCTCCCGGGAGGGGCCCGGGCCCCGCGGTCCACCCCGCCGCGGCGCCCTCGCCTACCTGGAGTGGGGCCCTTTCCACCGCCGGCTCGGGGCCACCTGTGCGCGGGCCCGGAGAGCCACGGGCTCGCTCCCTCCCGTCCCGTCCCCGGGGAGCCGCGGGGTCCAGCGCCGGCGCACCGAGGCGGGCAGGCGGGGGGAGGGTCCCCGGAAATGCTGGGCCTCCGCCAAGCCCCGCCCAGGCCGCCCCGCCCCGCCCGGCCCGGCCGGGGTTTACGGGAACGGTGCCGCCGAGGCGCCCTCGGGGGGCCCGCTGGGTCCCCAGCGCGTCCCGGGGACTCGGGGCGCCGCGCCGGGCACTGTCCCCACCACGGCGGGGTCCACGGCCGCCCTGACCTTGGGAGGCTCGACCTGGAGGGACCCGGCCCACCGCCACCTGAGTGAGAGCCTCGACCTCCGCGAGCCTGAGTTCTAAGGCTGCGAGGTGGACGTGAAATTGACAGGAAACTCACGCGGCGGCGTAGGGAACGCGCGCTGGTGGAGGAGGCACACACCTGGCCCGCGGTCAACTCTCTATAATGGTGGTATTGTGCACAGTAGGACGAGAGCGCGAGAGCAGAGCCGCCCTCCGTGAAACCACCCACGGCTCCCTCCGCCCAGGCTAGGGCTGCTCCCCGGGTGGGTCTCTCAACCAGCTGGGCAGAGAGCTGGGAGAGGAAGACGAAGCGAGAGATAGGAGCGCAGTATCAGCCTTTTTGGGTGATCTCCACCAAGTCTGCTCCAGCCCTGGCGTCCTGCTTCTCCTATCTCTCAGGAAAGCCACAGCGGCTTTCTGGGTGGTTCCTGAAACAATCAGTCCTAGGCGTGGAAGTGGCTGAACTGGCCAGAGCTGACTGGTCAAGGACCCAGGAGCTGGAGGTAGCCGAGGCCAAAAGCCAGCCCTTCCAGGAAGCTAGAGGTCTCCAAGTGGGTGCAGTGCCTCTCTGCACAGCTGCTGGGCTCCAACAGGAAAGAAGAAAGTGGTTATTTTGTTAGCTGTCTACAAAAGTTAACACATGTTCACTACCGGAGATTTGAAAAACACAATAAAAAGTAATATCACCTATCAGGTCATCCATTTTTAAAACTTATTTATTTTTAATGTTTTTATTTATTTGAGAGAGAGAGAGAGAGAGAAAGTATGGGCGCACCAGGGTTTCCAGCCACTGCCAACAAATTCCAGAGGCATGTCTTTAACCACTGGGCCATCTCTCCAGCTCTATTTATTTATTTAAAATTTATTTTATTTATTCATTTTCAAGCAGAGAGATACAGAGAAAGAGAGAGAGAGAGAAAGAGAAAGCACCAGGGCCACCACCTTGTGGGTCCTGGGGAATTGAACCCGGAGCCTTAGGCACTGGAGGCAAGTGCCTTAACCGCTGAGCCATCTCTCCAGCCCTATTTATTTATTTTTGATTCAGGGATCTTGTGTACTTGCTAAGTAGCTGAGGATGTCCTTAAATTTATGAGCCTCCAACTCTCTCCAGTGCTAGGATTACAGGTGTGTGCCAACACACTGGTTTTTGTTGTGCTGGGATGGAACCCAGGACTTCATTCATGCTAGGCAAGGGCTCTGCCAACCGAGCTACATCCCAGGCCTTCCATGTGCTTGTTGGAGACAGGATCTCACTATGGAAACTAGTGTAGTCTCAAATTTATGAGGAGTCTCCTCTCTCTACCTTCTGAGTCCTGGAATTACAGGTGTCCACCACCATGTCTGGCTGAAACACATTTTTAACCAAGTCTCTAGAACATTAAGGTTCTTTCAAATTGTTAATTATCTTACCGAATGCTGAGATGTGTATCCTTGTGGGTGAACCTTTACATACTTCCTCAATTATTTTTTTTCTTTTTGTCTTCAATTATTTTCTTTTGCTTCCTCCTCACAGTCATACATACCAGTAGTAAAATACACTGTGTAACAAGATAAGGCGGTGCTCTATGCAATATTTAAAGGTTCTCCCTCTTTTCCCCTAGCTGGCCTTCCCAGCCTCCATGGTGGGAAGGCACTGTTCACTGAGAACTTTGGAGGCACAGCTCAAGGAAGGGTCTTGTCAAAGGTCACTCAGGCCCTGGAGGCTATGCAAAATAGCACTTTCAATTTCCTAGCATAAAGAGCACCCTGTGGTGCCAGCTGCTCAGAAGAGCCCAGGGAATCTGGTCTCTTCCTGGAGCCTCTGAGCTCCAATTTGCTTTGACTACTGTGGTCCACTTGGTTTCTAGACCAGCCCAGGTCCCTCAGAGAAAGCCTGTTCCTCCCAACCTCCTCCCTACTTCCTTATACCATCCTTCTCTCCTCACTCCTCCATTCCCGTCCCCCACCCTCTTCCTACCTTCTATGAGTAAAGGGAAGGTATTTCAAGTATTGACAAAAGGTCTCATCTTTACTGTTATTGATCCACCTCCCCAGCATCCTGCAACACACACCCTTTCCTCTCTGCCAGGCCTCAGGTGCAGTGAGGTTGAAGTTAATATCCGTTCAGTTCACAGCACACAATCAACCTGCCTGCAGAGGGTCCTTGATTAATGTAGCTGTGCTCATCCATCCTGATCGTCCCTCCTTCTCCCCTAGAGACTCTATTCTAAGTCGTTTAATATACATATTTTTGTTCTTATGCATTTTTGTAAAATACATGGTATAGAATTGTATACCTACTTGTTCCTTTTATTATTTTATTTTATTATTCTTTTGGTGCTGAGGGGCAAGCACTCTACCACTGTGTTACATACACGCACGGCCCTTCTGTTTACTCTTATTTTGAAATAGACTCCCAGGAAGTTGCAAAAAAATATGGCATATTTACCCTAAAAACCCTTCAACAGATTCTTTTTTTTTTTTTTTTTTTTTTTTGAGGTAGGGTCTCGCTCTAGTCCAGGCTGACCTGGAATTCACTCTGTAGTCTCAGGCTGGCCTTGAACTCACGGCGATCCTCCTACCTCTGCCTCCCAAGTGCTGGGATTAAAGGCATGCGCCACCAAGCCCGGCCCTTAACAGATTCTCTTAATTATTACATTATATAAAATATAGCAAAACATGCCGGGCGTGGTGACTATATATATATATATATATATATATATATATATATATATATATATATATATATATATATATATATATATATATATAGTCAGCCCAGGTTCAATTCCCCAGCACCATGTAGAACTGGATGCACGATATGGTGCATGTTTCTGGAGTTTGATTGCAATGGCAAGAGGTTCTGGTGCACACATTCTCTCTCTCTAATAAATAAAAAACTTTTTTTATTTTATTTTTGTGGAGGTAGAGTCTCATTTCTAACCCAGGCTGACCTGGAATTCACAATGAAGTCTCAGGGTGGCCTCAAACTCACAGGGATCCTACTACCTCTGCCTCCCGAGTGCTGGGATTGAAGGTGTTTGTCACCACACCTGGGCTAAAAATATTCTTTAAAAAAGAAGTCCACCCTTGCTTGGCAAGGTTATGGCCACTGTAATCTCAGCATTTAGGGGACTGAAGCAGGAGATTTGCCATGGGTTTGAAGCCAGCCTTGGCTGTGGTAGTTTGAATGGATGACCCCCCAATAGATTCAGAAGTGTATTAAAGGCTTTTCTCCAGCTGCCTGGCTGGAGAAGGTGTCACTCTGGGTGGATCCTAGGGTTGGGCTCTAAGGTGTTTCTGGGGGGTGGATCTGGAATTCCAGCTAAATGGATGCAGAGAGCAGTCTGAGTGCGGCCTGGAGTTCCTGCCGTTTGGCTGTCTGGCTGTGCTTGGTTTTGGAGTTGCTGCTGATGGTTTTTCTCTCTCTGCATGGATCTGTGTGGTGCTTCAAATAAATCTCTTCTTCCCATAAACTGTACCTGGTTTGGAGATTCATCCCAGCAGGGTGAGCTGTCTACAACACTGGCCTACAGTGTGAGACCCTGTCTCAAGCCTTCATCCCCAAGAGAAAAAGTCCATATCCATCCTGAAGTCACAAAAGTATTTATTCTTCAACATTGTATAGTATTAGGAATGCACCTCATAGTTTTTTTTTTAAAACACATATTTCTTTATTCTGTTGTCCACTTTTCCAGATGGTGATAGGTAGGGATTCTTGGAGTTTGTTTGTGTTTGTTTGTTTGTTTGAGGTAGGGTCTTGCTATAGCCCAGGCTAACCTGGAATTTACTATGTAGTCTCAGGGTGGCCTTGAACTCACGGAAATCCTCCTACCTCTGCCTCCTAAATGCTGGGATTAAAGGTATGTGCCACCATGCCCAGCTCTGTTTTGTTTTTATAGAGTGAGCCTCATTTCTCAATATCACATTCCAGTGGTTCTCAGAAATGAGAATTTATCACAAAGCCGGTTAAAGCAGCAGATGCAGGTCTGGAATTTGCAAGTTCTCAGGTGATGAGATGGGCCATGACCGCTGGCCAGGAAAGACTCTGAGGATCAGATTGCCACATCCTTAAAAACTTGAACCTGGCATCCTCCAGGACCTTTACTGGCTGTGGGCTATCTTGTGCGCCTTCCCTTTCTTTACAGGCCCCATCACCATGGAACCAGTCCATCCTCAGAGAACTCCCTGGTGTTGGTGTCTATTCACCTCCTGGCTGTTCCCCTGCAGGCACTGGAGGCTCAGCACATAGTTCCCTGTCCCTCTCTCCAGCTCAAGATCCTGTCAGCCTTGTAACTTCAGTCTCACATCTGGTTTCTCACAATTCCAATATTCTCCTCCCAACAAACTCAACCACCAACCTCACTTTACCACAAATAACAGCTTCTACCAGCAAGACTGCAGATTCCAGCTTCTCTCTCTCTCTCTCTCTCTCTCTCTCTCTCTCTCTCTCTCTCTCTCTCTCTCTCTCTCTCTCTCTCTCTCCCTAATCTCCCTCCACCTCACTCTGGTACTTTGAATTGAACCAAGGGTCCTGGCAATGCCAGGCAAATGGTCTTTTACTGAGCTATATCTCCAGATCTCTTTTGTTTTTTATTTTGAGACAGGGTCTCATTAAGGCGAGCCTTAAACTGACTCTGTAGCCTAGGCTGACTTTGAACTTTCCATCCTGCTGCCTCAGCCTCCTGACATCTGGAGTTATAGATGTGTCCATCAGGCCTGGCTGACCCTGATCTCTTTCACACTCCCTTTGGTCCTCCCTGTACCTCAGCATCTCCATCTCTTCCACCTTCTCTAGATGCACTAGCCATTCCTCTTCCTCCTTCCCCATCCCTCCAACCTGACTGCCTCAGTTCCCTAATCTCCCTGGTCACTGTTGTCTCTGGAGAGTGCTGGATGAGTTCTATGATGGATTTGAGCAAAGGACCAAGGGTGCCCCTGCAAATCCAGCTCACAAATCTTCGAAAGGCCCTCAGCAGCTCCGGGCTGTCCTGTTCACATCTCTGGTCACCTCTATACTCTGTCTGCACAGCTCTCTTCCCCTTCTCCCCTTGCCCAAGCTTCCTAGACCAGACAGAAGCAATCAGGGAGAGGACCTCTCTTCTGTTTTCTCTACCTGCATTGATACTCAGACTGCTTTCGTGGAAAGGGAGGCAGTCTTGGGATTGATAAATCAATAGCAGCAGGTTACCAAAAACAAAACCAATGTAGTTGTTTGAAATATCTAGACACAACGACCTAGGGCTTTGTGTGTGGGGAGGGGATTGTCTATGTAGTGTTGGGATTGAACCAGGGCCTTGTACATGCTGAGCACATGTTCAGCAAGGATTCAGGGACTTTCTGACCTGGCCCTGACTTCCTGTATCTCTTTTTTTTTTTCTCCCTTTACAGGCAGGAAGAGGCATTCCCTGAATTTCCCCTGTATGCACTACGTCCTCCAGAAAGAATCCAGTTGTCCTGGGTCCCTTCCTCAGAAATCCTATTGTCATGAATCCCATATCCCCCCAGGCTGATGTGTTGAGGGCTCGGTACCCAGCTGACACATCCATCATTGAGAGGAGCTTGAGGGTTCTGCCTTCAGCAATGAATCAATTCACAGATGGATTCATCATTTGTCAGCGTTATGGGGAGATTCTTGGGGGCTATGCCTTTTTATATCTTTATTATGAATAAGTATATACATTATATGAGCAAATCTTGTGAATGTGTCCCCGTTTCCCTCCTCTCTGTCCCCTACCCACTGGGGTCCTTCCTCAGTGCACATACTGGATTTGTCCATTGGTTAGGGGGTTATGAACTGTACCAGAGGTAGCTAGTTTTTCTTTCTTTCTTTGTCTTTTTCTTTTTTCTTTTTTTTCTCCCCTTTTGTGTATTGTTGATGAGGGGGGGTTATGTCTTGTCTCCAGCCCTTCCTCTGCTTCTCTGTGCTTCTCAACTCCCATGAAGTGAGCAGCTTTCTTCCACCAAGTCCTTCCGCCTTGATATATCTGCCTCACTACAGGCCTAAAGTGTAGCCAGAACACCAAGCTTGTCACCACAAATGCCAGTGGGCAGACACAGGAGTTGGATCTCCTTCCACTCATCTCCAGCTAGCAGGCCTTACCAGGGTAGGGGCTAGAGACAAAGGCACCCAATCATTTCAGAACCGAGTCGTGTCCCACTGACTAGGTGGTCATCCACATCTCTGAGGCTTGTGACATCTGTGCCTGTCATTACCCTCCTTTGCATTGCTTCCTTCATTCTCTGGACATCTGGACTCGGGCACATCTGGAAATGCTGAGTCAAGCTAGAATCTGACTCATCAACCTTGTATTCCTCCAGGGACATCCAGGCTGGAGAATTGGCTCAGAACAAGCAAGCCAAGTTAAGTTATTAATAACATGCATATAAAGTACAAATGTGCCCTTATAGAATATATAAGTGTTGGGCAACAGTTCAGTAGATAAAACAGCTTGTCTTGTATGAGAACCCGAGTTGGAACCCCAGAATCTATGTAAATATGTTGGGCCTGGAGGCACACACATGTAATCCCAGCACTGGGGAAGGGAAGAGCTGTGAGACTCACCACACTGGCCAGTCACTCTAGCCTAACTGGTTAGCTACAAGCCAATGAGAGATCCCCATTTCCCCATTTCAGAAAAAAGAAAGAAGGGGAAAACGGAAGAAAGAAAAGAAATAAAGAAAAGGGATATGCCAGACCCACAAGGTGGTGGCCCTGGTGCACTTTCTCTCTCTCTCTCTCTCTCTCTCTCTCTCTCTCTCTCTCTCTCTCTTCTTTCTCTGTATCTCTCTGCTTGAAAATGAATAAATAAAATTTTTTAAAAAATTTTTAAAAATTAAAAAAGAGAAGGGAAAAAGACCGTGGACAATGTTCCTGAGAATAGCACCTGAGGTTATTCTCTGGCACACACACACACACACACACACACACACACACACACACACACACACACACGATTAAAAAGTGCTCCTGCCGGGCGTGGTGTCGCACACCTTTAATGACTAGAGGGAGACCCTACCTTGAAAAACAAAAACAAATACAAAAGTGCCCCTAACTGTCCCTCCTGTGCTTTTATCAAAGCCTTTGAAATCCTGAACCAAAATAAACCTCTTCTCCTGTTAAATAGTTTCTCAGTATTTGCCACATGGCAAAGAGCTGACTAACAAATTCATCATTGAGATAGATTGATTTCCGCCATGAGAAAGATGACCAAAGGTCGCTACCACATCAAGATGGACTTTACCACAGGCTGCCACCTGTTCAGGCCCATTCATTCTCCCCAAATTCATCCCTTCTTCCTGTGTTGTCTACATCCCCTCCCTCCTCTTCACTACCATGACAGCATATAAGCTTCTGAGTTTTGCTGTATTGTTGGGCACTTATATCATTTTAAGATGCTCCCATGTAGATAATGGATTTGTAAATCTTTTCTCAAATCATTTAGGGCTGGAGAGATGGCTTGGTGGTTAGAGGCTCTTGCTTGCAAAGCCTGGTGGTACCAAGTAAAGCCAGACACACAAAGGGACATGTGTCTGAGTTTGTAGAGCCATAAGGCACAGTCATGTCTACACTCACCCTCTCTGTCTCTCAAATAAATAAAAAATATTTTCAAAAATTTATTAATTTGCCAGCTTGGGTGCACATGCTGGTTTTTTTTTGGGGGGGGTGAATGTTCTGGGTTTCTTGCCACTGAACACCAGATGCATTGTACCATTTTGGTGCATCTGGCTTTATGTTGTTTTTTTTTTTTCGAGGTAGGGTCTCGGTCTAGTCCAGGCTGACCTGGAATTCACTATGTAGTCTCAGGGTGGCCTTGAACTCACGGCAATCCTCCTACCTCTGCCTCCCGAGTGCTGGGATTAAAGGCGTGCGCCACCACGCCCGGCTTGGCTTTATGTTTTTTTGTAGAAATTGAAGCTGGCTTTGCAAGCAAGTGCCTTTACCTGCTGAGCCATCTCCCCAACCCCCTTTCCTCCATTCTAATGTCAGGCTTCCTTCCTTCCTTCCTTCTTCTTCCTTATTTTGAAACAGGGTTGTACTCTAACCCAGGCTGACCTGGAACTCCCTCTGTAGCTTAGGCTGGCCTTGAACTCACAGAAATCCTTTTTTTTTTTTTTTTTTTTTTTTTGGTTTTTTGAGGTAGGGTCTCACTCTAGCTCAGGCTGACCTGGAATTCACTATGGAGTCTCAGAGTGGCCTTGGACTCACAGCAATCCTCCTACCTCTGCCTCCCAAGTGCTGGGATTAAAGGCATGCGCCACCACGCCCGGTTTACAGAAATCCTTCTGCCTCAGCCTCCTGTGTGCTGGGATTAAAAGCATGTGGCACCACACATGGCACTTTTCTTTATTTTATTATTTTTTTAAAGTAACTTACTCCTTTTTAAAAATATATATTTTGTATTTATTCATTTTCAAGCAGAGAGAAAGAGAGAGAGTACATCAAAGCTACCACCTTGTGGATCTGGCATATGTGGGTTTTGGGGAATTGAACCTGGGTCCTTGGGCACTGGAGGAAAGTGCCTTAACCGCTGAGCCATCTCTCCAGCTCGGCACTTTTCTTTAAAAACAACAATTATTTATTTGTGAGCATAGAGACACAGAGAGAAGAGAGAAAGAGAGAGAGAATGGGCTTGCCAAGGTGTGTCACTTTGTGCATCTGGCTTTACGTGGGTACTAGGGAATTGAACCCAAGTTGTTAGACTTTGAAGGCAAGTGCCCTAGCTGCTGAACCAGCTCTCCAGCCCCTCTTTCCTTTTTTGAGGCAGAGTTTTGCGATGTAACCAGTCTACCCTCAAACTCATAATGTCCGTACCTCTCTTTCCTGAGTGCTGGGATATTACAGGTGTGTGCCAACATGCTTGCCTTTTTTTCTTTTTTTAGACTGAGCCTGAGTCCTTGTGCATGCAAAGCATGGGCTCTATAACGGAGCTATGCTCCCAGCTCCTCTGATGGCAGTTGATTTCATAGATGCAGTTTATTGAGCCTTTAGAGAATGAACACTCTCTTGGCTCCTAAAGACCCAACCTCTCAATCCAAGATCCTTCATAAATATGAAACCCCACAGAAAGGGCCCTCTTGGGTACCTGATGGTACCATCACTCTCGCTGCCCTCCTGCCCTGCCTTCTCTTCATCAAAGCAGCTCCTCTCCCCATTGCCTGCATGTGTTCTACCTCACTTCTCTGGCCACCTGAGGCCTGCTCCTGGCCACTCCTACGGATTGTTTTTCAAACAGATGCCCTGAGGATGGACCCAGACTTCAGTGGTTTTTAAGTTCTGCAGAAAAACCAAAAAAAAAAAAAAATCATAAGTTATTTTTATTTTTCTGTTTTTTTGAGGTAGGGTCTCGCTCTAGTCCAGGCTGACCTGGAATTCACTATGCAGTCTCAGGGTGGCCTTGAACTCACTTTGATCCTCCTACCTCTGCCTCCCAAGTGCTGGGATTAAAGGCGTGCACCACCACTCCTGGCTTATAAATTATTTTAAAAGAGAGTTTGGGCAGAGATATCCTGTGGGGTGGACAATGCTATGCCCAGAAGCTACAGCTAGCTTAAAAAAAATTCCCGTGCCAAGAGTGGGGTACCTTCCCAATGAGTTGTTGGTCAGGATACCCCTAAGGTCCCCAATACAGGCTATTGCCAAGGCTCTTGGTTGCCCACCAGAACTAGATGGTAAAACCCTATTGCTGAAGATACCACAGGCTTTGGTTGGAGGACACTAAGAAATTCAAGCTAGTGCTGAGCTGGAAGCCTCCTCCCTATTGAATAGGGGTCACAGAGCTAGAAAATGTCGTCAGCTTGCAGGGTAGAAAAGTCATTAACAGTCTTCATGAGCAGTAGACACTTCGAGCTACACAACTGGCCAGATAAGCAAGATGTGCTTACTAGTGCAATAGTGGCACGTCTGTTATGGGGTAACCAACAACTCTCAGATTGGCTTTGAAGCCAGCTCCATGGGAGGGAATTCATGCCAGATACTGAAAAACTAGTCAAAAGCCTATGGCTGGGAAGGTCATAAGACCTCATGGGGAAGCTACTATTACTGTGAGGCTACATGGATATAGCATGCCCACCAATTGCCCTATGGATACTTCCATTTATGTTCATATATTATTATGTTTATACTGATTTTAGTGATTCTCTCACTTTTTATTGGGGAAGTTTCTCTTTTCAGAGGGTAGTAACTTCTGGGGAGACTCAAAACTCATCAAGTGCTGAGAAAAAGGGATAGCTGGAATGTTCAGCATTAAATGAGACATCTCCACCACATGCTCCAATGACTCTGGGACTACAGTGGAAGAGGTGATGGAAAGAGTGTAAGAGCTGAAGGATGTGGAGGACTGCTTTGGAATACTGTCTCCCAAGCACAAAGAGGCAAGGGTACTCATGACATCACAGCAGAGGTCATTATCTGCACAAAACCTGCATATCACTGGGTTGTTGTGAGTAATGGAGAAGAACAACAACAACAAAAAGCTATTAAAATAAGAGGCAAAGGGGTGGGGTGGGGTGGGGTGGGGGTGGCGCATACCTTTAATCCCAGCACTTGGGAGGCAGAGGTAGGAGGATCACCATGAGTTCAAGGCCACCCTGAGACTCCAGAGTGAATTCCAGGTCAGCCTGGGCTAGAGCGAGACGCTACCTCAAAAAAACTAAAATAAAATAAAATAAAAAAATAAGAGTCAGGGCTGGATTTCCCAGTGGTTAAAGGCACTTGCTCTTCCTCGGGAAAACACCAAACGGCGGATGACGCAGGTGCAGCGGGAGGGTCCTGAGGACCCGGGGGCCCGGGGCTGGGAGGAGGTTTCGGCCTTGGTCTCCGGGTCTGGGGTCGCGGGGCTCGCGGAGGCAAAGCTGAAGACAGGGAGTAGATCCCCGTCACTAAGCCGGGCCTCCTGGTCAAGGACATGAAGATCAAGTCTCTGGAGGAGATCTACCTGTTGGCCCTGCCCATCAAGGAGTCCGAGATCATCGACTTCTTCTTGGGGGCGTCCCTCAAGGATGAGGTTCAGAAGCAGACCCGCGCTGGCCAGCGGACCAGGTTCAAGGCTCTTGTCGCCATCGGGGACGACAACGGTCATGTCGGTCTGGGTGTTAAGTGCTCCAAGGAGGTAGCCCCCGCGATCCGAGGAGCCATCATCTTGGCCAAGCTCTCCATTGTGCCTGTCCGCAGGGGCTACTGGGGGAACAAGATTGGCAAGCCCCCACGGCCCCTTGCAAGGTGACAGGCCGCTGCGCCTTATCCCTGCCCCCGGGGCACTGGCATTGTCTCTGCTCCTGTGCCCAAGACGCATGGCTGGTATTGATGACTGCTTCACTTCAGCCAGGGGTTGCACTGCCACCCTGGGCAACTTTGCTAAGGCCACCTTGGATGCCATCTCCAAGACCTACAGTTACCTGACACCTGACCTCTGGAAAGAGACTGTGTTCACCAAGTCTCCCTACCAGGAATTCACTGACCATCTTGTGAAAACTCACACCAGAGTCTCCGTGCAGAGGACCCAGGCTCCAGCTGTGGCTACCACTTAAGGGTTTTTATACAGAAATAAAAGTGAATTAAGCCTGAAAAAAAAAAAGGCACTTGCTTGCAAAGCCTGATGTCCTGGGTTAGATTCCCCAGTACCCACATAAAGCCAAATGCACAAAGTGGTGCATGCATCTGGAGTTCATTTGCAATGGCAAGAGGCTCTGGCATGCCCGTATATATGCACATACCCTTTCTCTCAAATAAATAATTTTTTAAAAAATAGAAGAGGTAATAGTTGGAAAGAAGAGGGGCTTCAATTCAGTGGAGGAGGTGAGGGAGGGGTGAGGGAAGAGGACAAAGAAGGGTCGTGGGAGGGAGAGAGTTATATAAAAATTTGAATAAAGTTTTAATTTTAATTCAAATAAAGAAATAAAAGTGGTCTGGAGGTATTTCTCAGTAGTAGAGCACTTACCTAACATGTGTAAGGTCCTCAGTTTAATTCCCAAAAACCACACCCCAAAACCCTGCTCTTCTTCCTCCTATCTAGAACTTTTTCTTCTTTGCTTCCCTCTCAACTGTTTTTTTTTTAAAATATTTTTATTTATTCATTTTCAAGCAGAGAAATACAGAGAGAGAGAGAGAAAGAGAGAGGGAGGGAGGGAGGGAGAAAGCACCAGGGCCACCACCTTGTGGGTCTGGCTTATGTGGGACCTGGGGAATTGAACCCAGAGCCTTAGGCACTGGAGGCAAGTGCCTTAACCGCTGAGCCATCTCTCCAGCCCCCTCTCAACTGTTTTATTCCCAAAGGCTTCTAAAGCCTTTGGCATAAGTTTCTCTCACTTAATATTTCCAAGAAATTGCTTGGTAGTAAACTACTTGCCTAACATGTGGGAGACCTCTGGGTTTATCCTCAGAAATGAAAAAAAAAGACAATTAATTTTTAGAGCTGGGAGATGTCTCAGTGGATAAAGCATTTGCTGAGCAAACATGAGGACCTGAGTTCAGATTCCCAGCACGTGCCTGGAATACCAGCCATACCGATGAGCTCTGGTTCCTAGTTCAGAGTGCCACCCATTACACCTGGGAATCTCCCGAAGCTCTGGGCTCAGCAAGAGACCCTGTCTTGAAATAAGATGCAAAGTAATAGAGGAAGATGCCTGATGTCAACCTCTAGCCTCTACATGCACACACTCACACACACACAGAAAAAAATTGATGAAAAACAAAGAAAAAAACATAGAAATGAATGTTTAAAAAATTGTGCACACGCCCAAATATCTGACTTCCACTCTGGTTCCAGCCCTCCTACCCCAGGCCTCTGATCTTGAATGCTCTCCTCTGGTTTCAAGCTGTGTTCAGTCTAGCAACTCCTAGCTCCTCTAGTGACGCTTCTCAAAGTTCCATATGCTCAGCTCAGCTGTGTAGATATTGGAAGCCTGGAGGAGGAAGACTGCATTTGATTGACTTCAATAACATATTCTCTGTCTTTGAGCAGCAAAGCTGTAACTCCTGCTCATGGGCATCTCAGGAAAGAGACTCAACCTTTTTTACCAAAAATTTCCTTCCCAGAACTTAGCCCTTGAAGGGGGTCAGGAGATGCCACCCCAAAATAATCTGCTCTGATAAGCCGATTACTTCAGTCAGAGCAGGGAGAGCTCCCCTTATCTGTCTCAAAGTCTTCAAAAGGAATTACATTGTCATGAAGCTCATCCCCAGGATTTTTATTAATTTTATTTATTATACTTTTTGGTCATTTCTAGGCAGGAGTTTGCTGTGGAACATGGGCTCCTGAGTGCTGAGACTGTAGGAGTGCACCACCACATCTCGGTCCCCCAAGGGACCTTATCAACTCAGTGGGCACAGCACCCAAATAGACCATCCCCTGTTCTGCCCAGGGATTCCCTAATAACCTGCACTGCCTGGGAGATTCCGCCTCCATCCATCACACAGTCCTCCCTCCCCTCTCTCAACAGGGGTCCACACCAACTCCAGAAACCCTATGCCTCTCCTCCATTCTGTAGCTCAGTATGCTGTAGAAGCTCCAGTCATCCGACCCTGCTTCCACTCTCATTTTGTGGGATTCTTGTGCATACATTGAACATTCTGTATGCTCTTTCAGCCAAATATAATGGCTCACTCCAGTAATCCCAGCACTTGGAAGCTTAGGTAGGAGAAGTGCCACAAGCATGAGGTCAACTGGGCTACACAGCAAAACCCTGTCTTAAAAACAACAACAACAAAAATGGAGGGAGCATGTGGGAGATGGTTCAGTGGGTAAATGCTTGCCACACAAGCAGGAGGACCGGAGTTCAGATCCCCGGTACCTATTTAAATTGCTGGGTATAGTGGTGTGTCCTGTAAGACCAGTGCTGGGGAGGCAGAGACAGGTGGATCCTAGGGATTGCTGGCTAGCTTTAGGTTCAGTGAGAGACCTTGTGTAAAAAAAATAAATTGGAACCGGGCGTGGTGGCGCACGCCTTTTGAGTTCAAGGCCACCCTGAGACTACATAGTGAATTCCAGGTCAGTCTGGACTAGAGTGAGACCCTACTTCGAAAAACCGTAATAATAATGATAATGATAATAATAATAATAATAAGAAGAAGAAGAAGAAGAAGAAGAAGTTGGAGAGCAACCGAGGAAGGCACTTGATGTCAACCTCTACTCTCCACATACACTCAAACACATGTGCAGGAACAGTCACACACACACACACACACACACACACACACACACACACACACACACCCTGTGTACTCCTCTTAATCTGTGCTATGCAGATTTGATTCAAAACCCAAGCAAAGCCTGGTGCAGTGCTATACTCCTTTAATCCCTGCACTTGGGAGGCAGAGGTAGGAGGATTGCCAACCTGGGATACACAGTGAATTCCAGGTCAGCCTGGGCTAAAGTGAGAACCTACTTAAAAATAAATTAATTAAATTAAATAAAAACCAAGGAACCTAGAAGGATAGAGGAAACCCATTTTTGCTCTCCAATTCCCCACCATTTGACATTTGTGCTGTGGTTATTCTGTTCTAGTTTCTCCTCCATAAAATGAGTGCTTGATGGTTTGATCCACGTGTCCCCCACAGAGGAATGTGTTCTGAATGCTGGATCCCCAGCCGATGGCAGTTTAGGCATTGGAACCCTTGTTGGAGCTGTGCTGTTGGGGGTGAGCTTAAGGGGGTTATAGGCAGCTTCCCCTTGCCAGTGTTTGGCATACTCTCCTATTGCTGTTGTCCACCTGATGTTGGCCAGGAGGTGATGTCCAACCCTTCTACCCATGCCATTGTTTTCCCTGCCATGATGGAGCTTCCCTTTGAGTCTGTAAGCCAAAACAAATCCTTTGGTTGGGTTGTTTTCCATGCGGCAACAAGAAGACTACCTATAAGAGTGCTCCACAAAGGCATAGGCCATGTCTACCTGGGTTTGTTCAACATTGACCTCCAGTGTACCCAGTGCTTGGTACGTGGAGGTGCCTAGCTACTGAGGAGGTTGAGGCAGGAGCTTAATGATTTCCAGGCCAGCCTGAGCAATATAGCCAGACCCCTCAAAGGAAATCTCAAAGCAAAACATAAGCAATAACAAAACCCCCAAGTATTTGTAGGGTGAATGACAAAATACAATATATTACTTATTGAGTCAAAGGAGCAGTCCTTGCTACCCTCAGCCCCCCAGCCATCAGAACAGTCTCTGCCTGCACTGGAGCGGACTGTCCCTGAGTTCTCCTTCGAGCCCCTCCACTCCTTCTGAACCCTTCTTCCCTTGTAGGGCCTCCTGCCCAAAGAAGGAGATCTGACAAAATTGGGCAGGAGGCCTCTAGCGCAGTCACAGTCTACCTCTCCAGCCAACAAAACAGCTCACAGGAATCTGCTTACTTCTTTAGAAACCAAACTCATTCTCTCTCTCTCTCTCTCTCTCTCTCTCTCTCTCTCTTCTCTTCTCTTCTCTTCTCTTCTCTTCTCTTCTCTCTTCCTTTCCTCCCTCCCTCCTTCTTCCCTCTCCTCTCTTGTCCTCTCCTCTCCTCTCCTCTTTTCCTCTCTCTCTTTCTCTCTCTCTCCAGTGTTTCTTGGAAAGGGTTAAATCATTTACAGAAAGCAGGAACTTCCCTCAGCCCTTGACGCTCTTGAGATGCTCTGCAAAAGGTCAGATGTTTCCAGAATCTCAACAGACAGCCTGTGTCTGTTTAAACAGAAAGACAACAAGTTCTTGGTAGTCAGCCAGGCCTCGTGGGCAGCTCTTGCCTGGTTCTGCAGGCACCAGGCCAGATGCCCAGTGGAGAACACCCCCACCCTCACACCCCTGAGGGCCAGCTGCAGTTTTCTTTTTTGTTGTTGTTTTTTTGTTTTTCGAGGTAGGGTCTCACTCTAGACCAGGCTGACCTGGAATTCACTCTGTAGTCTCAGGCTGGCCTCAAACTCACAGCAGTCCTCCTACCTCTGCCTCCAGAGTGCTGGGATTAACGGTGTGCGCCACCACGCCCGGCTAAACTGCAGTTTTCTGAACCTCAGTCTGAAGTCCTTACAGCCCAGGCAAAGCTGGCACCCCACAAATAGGAGACACATTGCTCTCTGGGTCTGTGGGCATGCCAGGAATTACAGTCGTGGTGGGGAGATGACAGAATTTCTTGCAGACTCTGAATATTTTCAGCTTGAAGGAACTGTGCTTTATGTCATTTTAAGGATGAAGCTCAGAGTAGAGCAGTTTTCAAAGTATAGAAAATCTGAACCCAGAGCAGGAATGTTAGGCCGTGGATCCAGCCCTGGCATTAGGAACCATGAGAGGCCAGGGGCAGCATGGTCTGTCTGTGTTGGCCTATTAAACGTGGGTACAGTGGGCGTGATGGCACATGCCTTTAATCTGAGCACTTGGGAGGCAGAGGTAGGAGGATCACTATCACTGTCAATTGAAGGCCAGCCTGGAACTACAGAGTAAGTTCCAGATCAGCCTGGGCAAGAGTGAGACCTTACCTCAAAAGAAAAATAGACATTGCCCCCCCCCAACAACAACACGCAAAAGAAAATGGCTTGTACAATTCATAACCCCTGTCCCAGGGACCATTCCAGCAAGCCCACTGAGGAGCGGGTTGGGGACAGGGAGGAGGGAAATGGGGGTAACATCACAAGACTTGCTCATACAATGTATCTAATTATTGACAATAATAAATTTTTTAAGTAGGTATAGATAAATCCCTCCTATCCAAGGTGACTTGTCTAAAGTCATCTGACTCAGTCATGCATGCGCCACTGTGGACTACAGAGTGGGTTCCAGGTCAGCCTGGGCTAGAGTGAGACCCTGCCTCGGAAAAAACAAACAAAAAACCCAACCCCCAAAAAATCAAAAATAAAAATTTATCAATTATATACAAAAAATTTGATTTGTAAAAGTGAACAAGCATATCTCTCATTATTATGCAAATTTGCTTTGTTAATGTTTAATGAATTGCAAAATAATCTGCATATCAAAGAATTGTTTTAATGCCAGGCGTGGTGGCACACTCCTTTAATCCCAGCACTCTGTAGGCAGAGGTAGGAGGATCACCGTGAGTTCGAGCCACCCTGAGACTACATAGTGAATTCCAGGTCAGCCTGGGCTAGAGCGAGACCCTACCTCAAAAAACCAAAAAAAAAAAAAAAGAATTGTTTTAAAATAAATTTCTTTTTTTAACTTACATATTGCACTTTGATCACGTGCCCACATTACCCTCCCTTATCCTGCTCAGTCCCACTGGACGCCTCATCACTTAGCAGTGGCCATAGAGCAGAATGACTCCACCCTCCCTGGCAAACCACCAGCCCATCAAGGAGGGCTGTGTCGCTCAAGCCATAGCAGAACCTTGACTGTGCCTTCATGTGCGGCTAAACACAGCTTCTGTGGGTTCATGATGTCCCACATCACAGCTCTCCAACCTCTAGCTCTTACATTCCTTCCATCCATCTTCTGCAGCGCTCCCTGAGCCCCAGAGGGGATGATGAATATGTCCATGGAGGGCTGAGCACTTGTCTGTCACTTATTCTCAGCACTTGATCAGCTACGATTCTCTCGTTAACCGCCTCCTCCCAGTGCCGAAGGAGGGGGAAGCTTTTTTGACTGGGGATGAGCGCAGGACTGATTTGTGTGTATAAAGAAATATTTACACACATACATAGTCACTTAGAAATACGAATGCTAGCTAGGTTCTTACCTAGGACCTATAGTCCCACAGCGATGGGCTTTTGATCTGTTTTTCAGGACCTGGCTGAGTTCCTTTCTGTGGACTGGGCCTCAAATCTAATCGGAGAGTGGTTAGTTGACTCCATAACAATATGCCATTGTTGCATATTGCCTGGTGGCTCAGTGTCGTAGAATGGAGGAGTCACCACTGGGGAGATGGTGAGTAACTTTTCTCTGACAGCAGGTTTTGTAGCCCCTTCTGGCACCATGAAAACTAGCAGAAGAAAGAAAGGTTCTGCTTTGGCTCCAACTTGATTTCTCTGCCTTGCAGCCAATGGGTGTGGAGAGTTCAGCAATGAGGTCTTAACTTTCAGTCCTGGTGGGCAGCCAAGAGCCATGCAATAGCCTGTGTTCTTTGGGGGACCTTGAAGGCTTTCCTGATATCGCCTATGGTTTAAAATAAATTTCTTGCCTGGCATGATAACTAATGCATGTAATGACAGACAACATTTGGAAGGATGATTCAAAAGGATCTCTCATGGGCTTGAGGCCAGCCTGGGCTACAGAGTGAGGCACGGTCACTAAATAAATAAATAAATAAGAGTGGGGCATGTTGGTGTAGGAGGATCTTGAGAGTTCAAGGTCACCCTGAAACTACACAGTGAATTCTAGATCAGTTTGGGCTAGAGCGAGACCCTGCCTCAAAAAAAATTAATAAATTCTTTGACTTATCAGTAAATGTTTGATTTGTATTGTTATATGCCTGAGGACACAAAAACTTCTCAGGAAAGAAGAGGTCATGAATGAAAAAGTTCAAAAAGCCCTGCTCTAAATAATTACCCTCACATGCTCTTGATTTTCTAGGTAGACATTACTATTATAAACTCAGTAAGCTGTTGTTTATGAAGGGCCATGGTTTTTTTGTTTGTTTGTTTTTTGAGGTAGGGTCTCGCTCTAGTCCAGGCTGACCTGGAATTCACTATGTAGTCTCAGGGTGGCCTTGAACTCACGGCGATCCTCCTACCTCTGCCTCCCAAGTGCTGGATTAAAGGTGTGAACCACCATGCCCGGCAAGGGTCACGTTTATACCAACACATTTAACCCCCATGTGTTTACAGTGTGCATGCGTTTCCCCCCACCCAAGTGATTCATGTTTCAAGACCCCTGGTGGATGCTTGAATCCACGGCAGTAACCAATCCTATGTTTAGTAGTCTTTTTCTATGCCTACATCTGTGATGAAACTTAATGTATAAATTAGGAACAGTAAAGAGATTATAACAGTAAACAGTGACAAAATAGATGAGTGATAGCAATATGCCATAATTAAAGTTTTAAATTTTTATTTATCTCTTTATTTGCAAGGAAAGAGAGGGAATGAGGAAGGCGGGAGCACCAGGGCCACCTGCCACTGCACATGAACTCTAGATGCATGCGCCACTTTGTGCATCTGGCTTTACTTGTGTACTGGGGAATTGAACCCAGGTTGTCAGCTTTGCAAGTGAGCACTTTTAACTTCTGGGCCATCTCCCCAGCCCAATTAAAGGTTTTGTTTTTGTTTTTGTTTTTTTTTTTTTTTTTTGGTTTTTCGAGGTAGAGTCTCGCTCTAGTCCAGGCTCACCTGGAATTCACTGTGTAGTCTCAGGGTGGCCTTGAACTCATGGTGATCCTCCCACCTCTGCCTCCCGAGTGCTGGGATTAAAGGCGTGCGCCACCATGCCCGGTTTAAGGGTTTTTTTTTAACACAGATTTTTGCTATATAATCTAAGCTGGTCTAGTACTCATCATGTAGCCCAGGCTGGCCTCAAACTTCCATCCTTCTGCCTCAGCCTTTCAGGTACTGTGAAAATAGTTGTTTCCACCATGTTGGAATTCTATTTAAAACTTATGAATTGCTCATTTCTGAAAATTTCCACTTAATATTTCCCAACCACAGCTAACCATGGGTAGCCATAGTTGAATGAGAAATTATGGATAAAGGGGAACTACAAGGCAGATAGGAAAACTGGTCATAGAAAGATGAATAAACTTGTCATCTTAGACCCGCTGGTTAGTAAGCTATTGGGGTTTTATTTCATTTTTTTTAAAAAAATTTTTTATTTATTCATTTTTCAAGCAGAGAGAGAGAGAGAAAGAGAAAGAGAGAGAGAGAGAGCATCAGGGCCACCACCTTGTGGATCTGGCTTATTTATGTGGGTCCTGGGGAATTGAACCCGGGGCCTTAGGCACTGGAGGCAAGTGCCTTAACCGCTGGGCCATCTCTCCAGCCCTTATTTCATTTTTATACTGAAACTTCCTGTTTTTCTCATCTTTTTTATTATTATTATTATTTTTTTTGATTTTTCGAGGTAGGGTCTTACTCTAGCCCAGGCTAACTTGGAATTCACTATGTAGTTTTATGGTGTCCTCGAACTGATGGCAATCCGCCTACCTCTGCCTCCTGAGTGCTAGGATTAAAGGCATGTGCCACCATACTCAGCTTTCATTTTTTTTTATAATGAGAAATGTCTGTTCCTAATTTAAAAAATTAAAGTAATAATAAGCTGGGTGTCATGGTTTGATCCAGGTGTCCCCCACAAACAAATGAATGTGTTCTGATAGATCGATCCTCAGCTGATGGCAGTTTGGGTTTTACAACCTCGATGAAGCTGTGTTGTTGGGGGCGGGCTTATGGGGTTATAAACCAGCTTCCCCTGTCAGTATTTGGCACACCTTCCTGCCGCTGTTTGCAGTGCTGTGGCAGAGGTGATGTCCAGCCCTCTGCTCATGCCATCGTTTTCCCTGCCAGAATGGAGTCTCCCCTCAAGTCCGTAAGCCAAATAAACCCATTCCTCAAAAAGCCACTTTTGTTTGGGTTCTTTCTGCGCAGCAACTAGAAAGCTGACTGCAACACTGGGTGTGATGGCTTTTGTCTGCACTTCCAGCCCTAGGAGGGCTGAAGCAGAAGATTCCCTTTAGGAGTTCAAGGCCAGCTTGGGCCATTAGTGAGTTCCAGACAAGCCATGGATATAGAGTTAGATCCTGTCTCAAAAAAACAAAAAAACAAGGGGGGGTTGGTAGATGGCTTAGTAGTTAAAAGTACTTGCTTGCAAAGCCTGCCAGCCTAGTACCCACATAAAATCCAAATGTACAAAGTGGCGCATGTATCTGGAGTTCATTTGCAGTGGCAGAAGGTGTGCCCATTCTCTCTCTCTTAAATAAACCAAATAAAATAACAAGAAGAGTAATAAGAGAGCTGGTGTGGTGGCTTAAACCCATAATCTTAGTAGCAGGAGTTCAGCTACACAGCTTGGGCTACATAAGATCCTGTCTCAAAAAAAAAGTAATAAGAAAGCCTGGCATGGTGGCTCACGCCTTTAATCCCAGCACTTGGGAGGCAGAGGTAGGAGGATCACCGTGAGTACAAGGCCACCCTGAGACTACATAGTGAATTCCAGGTCAGCCTGGGCTAGAGTGAGACCCTACCTCAAAAAACCAAAAAAAAAAAAAAAAGTAATAAGAGACATCCACACAAATGGGAACAGAGTACACACTTATATAACATCCCTCCTACTCTTTTTTTTTTTTTTTGGTTTTTCGAGATAGGGTCTCGAATCGAATCCAGTGTGTGTACTAGGCAAGCACCTATCAATTGAGCTACATCCTCAGCCCTCTCTTACTTTTAAGAATGATAATTTTCTATGTCACTACATAAATTTACATAAATTTTACCTTTTTTAATTTTTTTATTTATTTGAGCAAGAGTGAGAGAGAGAGAGAGAGAGAGAGAGAGAAAATGGGCAAGCAAGGGCCTCCAGCCATTGCAAACGAACTCCAGATGCGTGCGCCACTTTTTGCATCTGGCTTTTACATAGGTACTGGGGAAATTGAACCCAGGCCAGCAGACTTTGCAAGCAAGTGCCTTTAACTTCGGAGCCATCTCTCCAGCCCACCCTTTACTCTTTTTAACCATGGTATAATATTCCACTTCCGGATTCACTACAGTGTATTGCAATAGGCCACTATTGGGAGATATGAATGTTGTATCTAGGTAGTCACGAACCCCACGCTGTAAACTACAGGTAGACTATTGCAGCATTTTCAGGAAAGGAAGTGTAAAACATTCATTTTTCTTTTTTGGCTCTTATCTGGCTTGGTGGTTTCCAAATCACCTTAGCACTGAGCACAGGGCATTGCATGTCCGCTGTGGATGGATGAATCACCCAAGCCTGCCTGACATTGCCCAGGTTACACGGATGAGGAGGTCTGTGAGTGTGTCTGTGGTGCATGCGTGCAGGCAGGCACCGGCTGGGAAAGCAGGCCAAGGGCAGGGCATCACACACAACACCCCTGGGTTGACTGATCCTGACTCACAGGTTCAGGCAGATAGGTTAACGGCCTGGAAACTCCAGAGTTCTGAGTGACTTCTGACTCACCACAATTATCCACAAACAAGTCATTTCACTTCTCGGTTTTCTTCCAGAGCCACCACACAATCTCTGGGAAGGGCTCGTGACATTAACTATTCAGATCTTAAAAATCCCAGAGCTGTTCAAAGAGGCACGGAGGGCGGTGGGTGCTATGATTTCTTTTAAAGCTCATTTATTGGAAAATGTTTACTTGGTCCTTATCAGCTTAACATTTTGAATATTCCCCATATGGCAGGTCCACTAGGGACCAACCTAGATCCCAACTGTACACATCCTGGAGTAGTTTGACTGACATTAGTCACTCATATATGAGTCTCTTCCCACTCTTATTTAAATAGTCAGTAGGTTTTTAATCAATTCCTTTTCAAAGTGAAACACCTTTATTATTTCCTTCTAATTATAAAGGGAGAACTTTCTCACTGTAAGATGAGATTTCAGGCATTCATGAGGCCCTAGGTTCAATCCTCACCACTGCAAAAATAACTAAGTGAATACAAATTCAGACAATATCAAGGAGTATAAAGAAGAGAGTAGAGGGCTGGAGAGATGGCTCAGGGGTTAAAAGCGCTTGCTTGCAAAGCCCGATGGCCTGGGTTCAATTCCCCAGTACTCACATAAAGCCAGATGCACAAAGAGGCACATTCATCTGGAATTTGTTTTCAGTCACAAGAGGCCCTGGTGTACCCATAGTCTGTCTGTCTGTCTGTCTGTCTGTCTGTCTGTCTCTCTCTCTCTCTCTCTTTCTCTTTGTATGTATATGTCTCTCTCAAATAAATAAAAAATATTTTTAAAGAAGAGAAAATTAATTAAGAAGCGAGTAGAGCTGGAGAGATGAGATGGCTCACCAGTTAGGTGGGCTTTCTGTGCAAGCACAATGGCCTGAGGGGGCCTGAGACTGTTGGAGTTTGAATCTGCAGATCCTGAACAAAACAGCTGGTTATGGCCATGTTCACCTGTCACCCCAGTACCACAGGGCAGCAGAGACCCAAGAATTGAGCCCCACAAGCTCCGGAAACAGGAAAAAGAGACTCTGGTTGAAAAATAAGACCAGGCGGAAGAGTGAGGGAGAATACGCAGCCTTCCACTCTGGCCACTGCAGCCCCTGCCACAGGCGAGCATATGGGGCTCTGGGAAGCTGAGGTGTAGGATGTAGAGTTCAAGGCCAGCCTGGACCACCAAGTGAGGTACTGTCTCCAAAACCAAAACACAACAGCAACAGCAAAATCAGTGAAAAACTCAACCACTATAGGTGCTCTGGAGTGTATCCTGGTATAGTTCCTCCCGCTCACAAGGCACATCTTCATGGGTATGTATATGTCTTTGTCCTCCTTTGGAGAAACTGTCCTGTGCTCCATCACGTGGGTGTGACCAGTAGACTGTCATCTCCTCCCTCTCCTGCTGTCAGACCGAGCAGAAGGCCAAGGCATGGGCATAATAAGCCTTTAATGAGCTTAATAAAGCCATGTAAAGATGGCATTATGATTTTAACAATTTAGCCATGACGAGCTCCATCTTCCACGCAGCTGGGGGAATTCACACATAGATAAGCCTGGTGGAAGGAACACCCTGCGTGGAGTCAGACAGGCTGAAGTCTAGAGCTGAGCTGCTCTTGACATTTTCCTGTGTGGACAAGTCTCCTAAGTACTATGTACTATGTAGTATGCTCCATGCACTCAACCACACAGAGTCACTGCTGTGAGTCCATGGCAGGAGAAAAGAAAAGGAATTAGGATTCTCCAGCTCAGAAAAAGGGCAAGAAGAGATTGGAAGAGATTTATGTTAGGGCCACTGCAAACAAACTCCAACTGCGTGTGTCACTTTGTGCTTCTGGCTGGTGGGGAATCGAACTTGGACCAGCAGGCTTTGCAAACAAGTGCATTTAACCACTGAGCCAGCTCTCCAGCCCCCATATCTGCAGGTTTTGTATTCCACCGACAATCTATCATAGAAATTGTTAGACCCATGCATGGTGGGAGCATCTGTATTGAACATGTACACTTTTTCTTGTCACTATTCTTTAACCAGGTATGTCCAACCTGCGGCCATGTGCTGCTGGGACAAAGCACTTATGGGAGGAAAGGGCTTATTTCAGGCTTACAGTTTTGAGGGAATGTTTTGTTATGGAGGGAAAGCATGGCAGAGCAGGTAAACAGCTCCCATCTTCACAGAGCAGCAAGAGGGAGCCGGACTGGCAAGGGGGAGCTGGGCTATTAACACCCCAAAGCCCACCTTTAGCACCACACCTCCTCCAGCAAGGCTGTACCTCCTAAAGACCCAATAATCTTCACAGATAGCCCCTAGCTGGGGACAAGTATTCAAAACACATGAGGCTCTGGGGACCACTCCACATTCAAACTACCACAGGCTGCATGCATCCCAGGACAGTCATGCCTACAGTTCAATCTACTTGTCAATGATGACGTCCTGATGTCAACAGGCTGGACACCCCCAAGAGTAAACAGTACAGCATAACAACTATTTACAGAATGATAAAGCAGGAGAAAGAGCTCAGAAGGGCTCCTTTGTGGCCAGCTGCTTCCCAGGCACCACGTGGGATGTAATGCACATCTGCACCAGCTTCCTCTGGTGATCTAAAGTCAATAAGGTCCTTTCTGATGCAGGCTGCATGTGTCTCTCCTGTCCTGCTTGAAGCCTGTGGTGACATCCTCTGACACAGATAGCATGGTTGATGGCCAGTAGCCTCCTTTACATACGGCTTGGTCAGTGGCCGTATGTAACCCTTTGATGATGAGCTTTTGGCCCAGGAAGCCAAAGACCTGACCTCTTGCAAGAAGGAGAAAAATCCCATCTCTCCTGAAGACGGAAGGTGAAAAGAAACACCAGCCACTGACAACATGCTAAGAAGATGGGGAATGACTCCCTCATGAGATGTGTACTTAGGGATCCCCACCGATGACATGCTAAGAAGATGGGGGGATGCCTTCCCTCATGAGATGTGTACTTAGGGATCCCCACCGATGACATGCTAAGAAGATGGGGGGATGCCTTCCCTCATGAGATGTGTACTTAGGGATCCCCACCGATGACATGCTAAGAAGATGG